>JAAGAY010148330.1:82199-138466 GCA_011801015.1 Ardeotis arabs
GCCCCGCCCCGCGGAGGCTGCGCCGGCCGCCGCGTGCCACCTAGCGGCAACCGGACCCCGCGGCGGGGGCTGCTCCCCGGGATGGGGGGACACACGTGGCATTTTTGGGAGGAGGGCGGCAGGTCACAGCCCCCGGCGGGGCGACTTCGGGAGGAGTGGGGTGGCCTTTGTGGGGAAAAGGGGCGGGGGGGGGTCAGAAATGAGCCCCCCGGGGGTGCTGTTTGCTTTGGGGAGGGGGGCGAGGAGCAGGGCACCCCGCTTTTGGGGAAAAGGGGCAGCTGGAGTCTGGTTCTGGCAGCACCGGCCTGCAGGTTGGCCTCCCCATCACCCTGTCTTCTTTCTGGGTGGGGTTCCCTGGGACGCGGCTTCCCAATGTCACTAGGCACCCATGGGTGCTGCCAAAAAGACCAGGGTGGCATGGAGGGACCAGGGCAGGGAGACAAAGAGGGGGCTGTGGGAGCTAGGGCACAGAAGAGCTGGTGGGCTCAGCAGAGGTGAGCCAGCCTGCGCCTGAAAGGTGACAGCCACAAAAATCATCCCAGCGCCTCAGCCGGAAAGGAGCTGAACACGCACGGAGCCCGGAGGTGCCCCGTTTGCAGCCCCCAGCTAGCACAGGTGCACCCCACCTGCAGTCAGGGATGGGATGCGTCACCCCATGGGGTGGGCACGAAATGGCAGAGAGCTGGAAGGAGACCATTGTCCTTGGCTTGCACTTCTGGCCAGGCCCTGGGACGGGGCCAAGCTCTGATGAGGAGGAAATGCCGAATTATGACTGTGGTGATATCGTCACTTGGATTTCCGAGGCACCAACTCTGCTTCCCTCTCCCTGACGTGAACCAGGGGTGGCTTCGGTCAGCAGAGCTCCAGGTAGCGTGTGCTGCTACAGCATCGGCTCGGAGACAAAAGGCAGCTGGAAATTTTCCACGAAACAGCACTTTCTCCCCATGAAACAGCACTTTCTCCCCATGAAACAGCACTTTTTGCCAAGGAGGAGTGAGAAGAAAAACCATAGCCTTTTGGGTTTCATAAACACACAAGGATTTTTGTGTTCATCTGCACTTTTCGTGGGCAGGAGACAGGGAAAGAGTTGTTGCCACAGCAGGTCTGAGCAGGATAACGCTGGGCTGCGATGGACACACGGCCATGCAAGGCTGTCAGGAAGGTGGCTCAGAAGCAGCGGTCAGCGCTGTCAAGCCAGGTTCAGACCCTCAGGTCAGCTCCCCCTGATCGTCAGTGCAGGCAGCCCAGCATCTTGGCAAGGACATCCCATCCCAAAGCCTGGCTGAGCCCTGAAACCACCTTGCAGACCTGTTGTTCCCGCACTTGCTGCTCTGGAGAGCCCCGTTCCAGCAGCAGGAGGCAGAGCTGTTCACTCTGAGCCCAGCGATGGGGCTGGAAACCTTCCGAACACGAGTAGACAGGCGACACGAAGCGCTCAGCGGAGCAGCCAAATTGCCGCCTGCCACTGCCAGGAGCTGCCTGCGCCGTCCGAGAGGCTGGGAGGAACGCAGAGCATCCCGTCCCGGGGGATGCAGAGCAGGGGGCTGGGAAGGATCCAGCGTGGGATGAATTTTGCTGTGGGTCAGGACCCCCCCTCTACCTCCCTAAGGATAGCGCTGAGGTCCCTCTGCACGTCCCACGAGCTCTGGGTCACACCAAGCGGCAGCTCTTCCCTGAGGCCAATGGCAGCAGCGACCCAGCAGGAAAAGCCAGGGGCACAACACATTAATGTTGTAAGACTTAAAAGTGAGGGTCGTTGGTGGGGGAGAAGGGTCTGGGGAGCAGATGGTGCCCCCCTCCCCGTGCCTCCCTTCAGGGCTGACCCTGGGCAGACGGCAGCTCCCCCACCTTGGCTTCCTCCGGGAGCCCGCTGCAGCGCCAGCCCGCAAAAAATACCAAATAAAATCAAATGTAGGAATCTGCCCTTGGCAATCCCCTTTCAATGAGCTTTTATTTTGGCTCCAGCCAGTGCGTTAGACGGCGACTGTCCACTACCCATACAGCAGCACACAGGAGCAATTTTTTTGCACATTAGCGATGTGCAAAACCCCATAAATCCAGAAATTAGTGGGGGAACCACGACGCGCAGGGACACCTCCACAGCCAGGCGACGGAGGGATGGAGGCCACCAGAACACACCGCTCCCCTTGCTCCAGGTCTCCTGCCTGACATCCAGCCTCATCCCGAGTCCACGTGGCCGCAGGGGTGAGGGATTTTCCGGAGATGGGGACAGGCGTATCCCACTTCTGCAGCCTGGGAGGGTGCGGGGGTCGGTGGGGAGCAGTGATTGCACTGCAGTGCTGGCCGGGGAGCCAGGCAGCGTTACCTCTGCTGCTCTCAACCCCTGCCAGCACCGTCCCACGTGGGATTCGTCAACCCCTGGACAGAATCGTGGTGTTCACTGGCCCCGCAGGGCCCTTGTCCCCGAGGAGAAGCGCTGCAGCAGACAGCCCCTTCCTTCTGCTGCTGCTTGAAACAAAAGCTTAATTAACTACCAGTTTGCTCTCTGTTTAGAGGGATAACTCTAAAATCCAGAAATGGTAATAAAGCCTTCAATTGTCTTTGGCTGCTGAGAAGCAATGGCCCCTAAAATCAATACGCTGAAGCACGTACGCACACACACGTGTATGTTTGTTATTACTGTGAATCAAGCAGCAGCAGAGAACGGAGAAAACCAGCTCAGCAGCTGGCTGCTGCAGAAGAAACCAGTTTTCCACCAGTCATAGCCCCTGCCCAGCCAGAGGTGGATGTGGAGCATCACTGGTGCGGGCTCCAGCCGACCACCTCTGCAGCCCTGCCCGTACCCTGGGGCAGAGCCGCGTGTCCAGCTCCAACACCGGAGCATCCTCCAGCAGACAGGACCCACCTTTAGCCTGGCAAAAGACCGCAGGAGTTTTCCACCCATCTTTTCAGCTGACCGTGTCACCATCGGCCCCAGAGCTCCCCAGCTCAGCCGTCGCTGGGCGGAACGTGATGGTTTAGACAACCACGACAGGAGAAAAGGGGTTGTAAACGCACAGTGGGCTGAGAACCCAGCCTCAATTACTGCATTCACGCCTCTGTCCATCTCTGCAGCAACAAGGCGGAAAGGCTTTGAGCCCGGTACCGATCTCCCGCGCCGGCAAGCGTCGCCAGCCACCCTGCCGGCGTAGAGCTGCCTGCCAGCGCTGCCATGTGCTCTGGCCGTACCAGGGGCTCCCGCAGGCACCCTAGGGCTGCCATGCCCATACAGGTGGCCCCGCTCCAGCCCTGCACTGCGTCGAGCCTTTCTGCCTGTTCCCAGGAGCAGGAAAAACAGCCCTAAATTTGCTCATGTGTCGGCATTTGAAGGGGACATCAGGCAAAGAACGGGGAGGGGGTGGCAGTGTCCTAAAGCCACCTTTCTGTCCCCACGCACGGGATGCTCAGCAGCCACACAGGTCCCCAAGGCTGCTGCAAGGGGCTGAGGGAAACCGGGAGGGGCCGTGGCGGGGGGGACATCTCCAGCAGCAAGCAGCACTGAAGCCGCGGATGTTGAAGACTCACCCGCTGGCTTAGAGTCTCTGCGACTGCAGCCTCCGGAAGATGCAATGTGGGAGTGTTGTGCCCACTGCGAGGGTCCCTGGGGCCGTTCTCCAGCCCCCGGGGCGCTCTGCGCGGCTGAGGTCTTGGTGAGGTGCAACGTAACCCCAGGCGGACACTGATCTCTGCCCTCTCCTTCCCTGGGACGGCGGCTGGGAGCCCAGCCGCGATGTCCAGCTTCACATGGGGAATTTGGGAAGCTCCCGCCCTCGCCAGCCTGAGAACCCTTCACTTCCACTAGCTGCCAATTCCCTTACGGCAGAGGAAAATAGCAGAGGTGAGGACTGCTCGTCCGCTCCCAGTAGGATCATGTGTTTTGAGAGCAGAAGGGAAGCTGAATTTCCTTTTCTCTTCTTGGAGAAAGAAACGAGTGCGTTTTTCTTGGAGTGTTGATTAAAACCAGCAATGACCCTGGCTTCACCAAGAAGAAAAGGCAAAAGGTAGAAGGAAAGCCTGGACCAGCTTTGTGGGTCAAAGCGGCTTCCCGGCCGCCCTGCTGCAGAGGGAGATGCCCGGAGGAAACAAGAGCAGCAATTAAAAATTAAAGCGGGGAGGAGAGCTGTGCAGCAGCTGACCCAGAGATGTTTGTGTTGCTGCAGAGCACGGACGGGGCTGCGAGTCCCCGGAGGGGGAACTCCTGACACCTGCGGCCGGCAGCGCTGCCCGGCTCCAGTCCAGGCCGGGAAGAGGATCCCAAGCAGGGCGGGAGATGCTGGAGCCCAGCTCCCAAGGGGAAGAGAGCATCCTCCCTTTGGGGAGGTTATTTGAGGCTAAACCCCCCAGAGAGCCCTGCCGGCAAGGTGACGAGGGTTGGATCCAGACACCTCCAAAAAAAAAAAAAAAAGCCAGACCAGAGGGTTGGACCTGTCCTTTTGCCGGGCCGGCTCCTCGGAGCTGCTGGTTCAGGTTTGTACCTCCCCTGCCTTGCTGTCGCGCTCAGCTGAGCAGCGTTTCCCAGCGTTTCCCAGCCCAGAACGGTCCTGGGGGGGACGCTCTGTTGCTCAGCTGTTGCATTAGCATGGCAAGGACGTGGCGCAGGGGAGACCGCAGGAAAAACCGGCTGCAGGAGCCTCCCAGCCTTGTTAGCACGTTACGCCCAGCACCTACAGCGAGCGCTGCCTCCCCAGCCAGGGGGGCCCGTGGGCCGCCAGTATCCCCCCAGCCATCCCACTGGATGGATTTTATATCCCCCGTGGCCCCAGGGCTCAGCCAAACGAGCTCGCTGGCCTGGTGGCATCAATATGCAGAATTTGAAGAGTTAGAGCTCAAGAAAGAAGCAGGATACAAAATGGTGCAGCACGGGGCTGGGATGGAGGGAAAGCTTACAATTCCGCCGTGCCAGCCTCCCACGCGTGCGTGGGCTTGGGCAGGTGCTGGGGGCTTGTATCGGGAGCCCGGAGCGAGCCCAGGACCCTCGCACCCCCCGCAACCCAAACAGGGGGTGCCAGAGCTGGGAGTCACCGCCGTGACTGGAAGGCTCGCACCAGCGTTAGCCAAATTGAGAGGGACAGGGCACGGTGAGCTCCAGCTGTAATTAAAGACAATGAAGTCAAGGGTTAGAGAGCAAGAACTCTCCAGCCTTTTAATTACTGCGGGAGCAGCGCTGGCAGCCCACCCTCGCTGGGGTTTGTGAGCCGTTTGCAGCTCTGCTCCGCGTTCCCGGTGCTCCCCAGCCTAGCAGCCAGTTGGGCTGCGTTGCTTATTAACGCACGTTCATTATCCGCGAGCAGAGCGGTCATGCGTGGCATCTCCACCGCACTGACCCCAGCGTCTCACTCCCCTTGTGTCACGTTTCCCACGGATAATGGGGAAAAGGGCTCAGGGCTGCTGTTCGTCCCCGGGGGCTGCCAGGTGGAGGTGATGGTCCGATCGCGCAGAGCCTGGCCGGAATGCCAGCGCTTTGCTCCAGTAACGAGCTGAGCCTCATCTCGCTGGGAGAGCTGCATTCTGGGGACGCTCAGGACACCTCTGTGCTGGGACTGGGCATAGCAGGATCTGTCCCCAAACAGCGTCCTGTTTTTGACACAGCCAGGAGAAAAGCAGGAGAGCCCAGCACGGGCCGGGGCTCCCCAGGGTGCCCTCACCGCAGCAAGGACATCGGGAGCCTCCAGCTGGGTTTGGGGGTCCCAACCTCCTGCTGGGCTTCCCTTCCAGTCACCCTGTCAGTAACTGGAGGGACAGAGTCCCTGCCATGCTCTGGATCATAGAGTCACAGACTGGTTTGGGTGGGAAGGGGCTGTTAAAGCCCACCCAGTCCAACCCCCCTGCCAGGAGCAGGGACATCTCCACCCGGATCAGGTTGCTCAGAGCCCTGGCCAACCTGGCCTGGAATGGTTCCAGGGATGGGGCATCCACCACCTCTCTGGGCAACCTGGGACAGTGCTCCACGACCCTCAGGGTAAAAAATTTTTCCTGATGTCCAGGCTCAATCTACTGGGATGCTGCCCAGCCGTGGGAGCCGGCTGTGCTGAGGATTATCTGAGCACAGAGCAGCTGGGGCTGGGGAGGAGGCATCGGCCCGCAGACCTCCAGCCAGCGCAGCGGGGATGCTCCAGGCGATGTCTTTAGGTGAGAGCTAGATCAGCTAGACTGGGACAAATCTCATTTTGCAGCCCTGTCTCTGCAAAAGACTTCAAAAGCACCTCAGAAATCATGCATTGCCCTGACTGATTCAAATTCATAAAGCAATGACTGGAGAGCCCCCAGCTATGGGCTCAGATTGTGCAATTAGACCATTAAAAAATAAACCTCTGAAACCCTCAGACATTTAAACCTGATAGGCTGTATGAAGAAAAATGTTCACTTCTCATCTACAACGAGTGGAAATCATTTTAGATTTTTATTATTATTATTTTTATTTTAGAAGGGAAATAAGCATATTTCAATCCAGTCAAGAGTGAAATTGAGTTCAACAACAAAGCAATTTCTATTAGTGGAGAACCAGGGACAAAAAAAATACAGATGAATAGAAAACTCACAGAGAAACGTGTCAGCCAACGGTGGCGTTAGGAATTAACAGTGACTTTGCTTTACTGCTGATAATATAAGCACATAATGATCTGATCTACCTCGTCACTAATGTGCTCCCTGCCCATATAAACGCTGAAATCACAGCAGCAGCGAAGATCGGGATTTAATTCTGCCCCGCTCCCGGCAGGGAAGTGGAAGGGGTGCTGCGCCCTGCTGACCCCCGCGAGGGCCGATCGGGGGCTTGGCATCTCCAGCAAGAGCACGCCTGCCTTAGTCCGGCTGAAAACGGGGCGGCTTTCCAACACTGAGCGTCTGAGGGTACCCCGCACAAAAAGCCAGCCTCATGGGGATGCCTGGGGAGGCACAGGCTGCCCTCCACGCCGGGCTTGCCAAATCCCATCCTACCACGCAGGCTGTGCGTCCTCCTTCACCTCCCCCTATAGCCTTTCCCGTCCCACTCTTGACGTTCTCTGTTCACTCGGTTCTTCCGGGGACAGGCAGCATCCTGCTCTCACACGTCCCCCACGCGTCCCCCCTGCCACCGCCGAGCCGTGAGCAAGCCCGAGGGTCCCATCCCACGGCACACAGCACGGCCGCCGGTTCCCTCCGGGATGCCAAGGCATCATTGCTCCTCGTCTTGAACCATCTCCATCGCCAAAGATCTGGGTCGTTGGGTTAAAAATTGAAAGTTTCAATTGTCTGAAGTATCACATCTTAAAGCAATTAGGCTGGCCTAAATCTTTATTGGCTTTAAAGATTAACTTCTCATCTCCAACGAGGCAGCTCCACTTCTTTCTCTTCAGCAGGATTCACAATTTGAATATGGAGACAAAGGAATATTGAGCACGTCGTATATTACTCAATTGAATTTTTTTCACCATTTTCTTTCATTTTTCTTGCTTTCTATTGTTCTTCTACAGACAAACCAGGGAAGGTGAACTGCTGCAGGAGCCGGAGATGGGGTCACCAGGCGCTCTGTCACGGAGGCTGAGGAACACAAAACTCAGTTTCAAGCAAGTCCTGCTCCCTTTGAAGTCAATTAGGCGGCTCCCAAGCGCCTTTGTTGAGAGGAGATGGATGGAGGCAATGAGAGAGGGAGAAGCAGTTGGGTAAAAGAGCAGTAAGAGCACAGAGCAATTCCCTAAAATGCTGCTGATCCATCGGCTAAGAGGGTCTGTGAGGGAAGAAAGGATCTCAACACCTGATTTTATTCTGGCCCTCCATCCCCCGGCAGAGCAGGGCCAGGGCACCCTGCCAAAGCCACCCCGGCCGCGGGACCCCGACACGGTGGGACGGCGGTGACACAGCACACAGTGGGCTTTCCCTGGGATGGGATCCAGCCACGGGGTGAGGACCCAGCCGAGACCTCAGCCAGCCCCACAGTGCGCTGGTCCCCGTCCTGGGGGGGATTCCCCTTGCTGCAGGCTCGGGATCCCCCCGGTCTGGTGGGGGTCCGGAAAGGAACACATGGTGGCATTTGTGTGACCCAGAGGGGCCTTGGCGGGGATGGAAAGCCAACTGAGAGCAGGCGATTCCTCAGGGCATGATGCTTGAGTTGTGGTTTTTCCCTTACATCTGCTGCTGGCAGAACGCGTGTTCCCACATACGCTCACGTCAAAGCTGTCTCGGAGCCTGTCTCTTCTGAATTCCCAAAACCAAGAGGAAAAAATCGGAATCAGCAAATTGAGAAGTAATTGGAGCGGCGCCTGGTGTTTGTGAGGGTTGATAAATCTCCTCCAGCACCAGTAAATAACCAGGCTTGGCTCCTCGCTCGGAGGAGGGAGCATCCCCCCCACACACCTGCAATGAGACACTTGCAATTACTGCTTTGTCTCCTGGAAACCCGTAAATAATTCAAACAACCCCCTTTTTTTACTTTTGTTTTTCATTTTAATTAATCCACATAGAATTTTGTCCTCCAAACGCAATCACAGCCGCACAGGAACAGCAGGTAGAGAATCTCATTACCCAGCTTACCGGCCAGATCCTGCAGCCGTTATTAACGGAGACTTCACCGCGCAAGGAATTAATAAAACCTGACAGCGAGGGGGAAGGAAAACGCTCTTCCGGAGTCCGACGGTTAGCGGTGCCGGGGCATCACTGTGCTTTGAGGACAGCTAGTGCTTTGGCTCCTGCAGCGCCCAGTTGCTTGGCCCTGCAGCCACGTGCTGCTGTTCCCCGTGGTCCGGAGGAGCCTCCGGCCTCAAGGCAGGGCGAGGAGAGCAGGGAAGGCTCTCAGGCCACGCAGGCCACTGCACAGACTCTTGCCCAGGCACTGGCAGAGTCCAAACGCACGTTCTGGTGCTCCATTAACCCTTCCTTTCTCTGCCGCTACACCAGTAGCAGCTGCATCCTCAGAGCACGGCTGCAGCAGCAGGAATTGCGTTCCTCTGGAGGCGGCATTGCGGAGAGGCAAACGCGCGCCCAGGTCCCCGCGCTGGGAGGAGAGAGTGGGACCGTGTCCGCCAGCACCCCAGCCGTGGTGGCAGACCCCCCGTGCCCAGCTGCTTTTGGGGGTTTGGGTCCTGTCCCCCACGCTCCCCGTGTGTCCATCCGTCCATCCCTGGGTGCTGGGTCCGCTTGCTGGGTGCTCAGCTCACCAGTGACCCCGCGGGGAGGATGTTTCTGGAAGTGCCCAGAAGACAGTGCCCTTTCCTTGGAGCACCCACTGTGCCGGTGGGTTTTTCCTGACACAAGCCATTCCCAACGGGCAGCGTGGGTGTGCAGAAGAGGGACATCTTCCTCCCGCACGCGTGGCACGCTCACATAACACCTGCCGGAGAGGAAAATGCCAGCATCACCCGAGATGCTAGCCCCAACCCGAGTTGGGGCTGTTCAGCCTGGAGAAGAGGAGGCTCCGGGGAGACCTGATAGCGGTCTTCCAGTACCTCAAGGGGGCCTACACGAAAGATGGGGAGAGACTGTTCAGTAGGGCCTGCTGTGATAGGATGAGGGGCAATGGTTTTAAAATAGAGGGGGGTAGATTTAGATTGGACATTAGGAAGAAATTTTTCACCATTAGAGTTGTAGATCACTGGAACAGGTTGCCCAGAGAGGTGGTGGATGCCCCATCCCTGGAAACATTCAAGGCCAGGCTGGATGGGGCTCTGAGCGACCTGATCTAGTGGGGGATGTCCCTGCTCCTTGCAGGGGGGTTGGACTAGATGACCTTTGAAGGTCCCTTCCAACCCTAACCATTCTATGATTCTATGCTAGCACAGAGACAAGGCACAGCCGTGGCTGGCTGGCGCCACCGCTTATTCTGCGCTTTCTTTCCTTTCTGGCTTCTTTTTTCTCCCTGTTCCCCCAGACCTGAGGAGCACGGTGCTGGGCGTGCAGGCTGTGGGCAGGGGGGGTGCGATTCGCGTCGGCTGGATCAGCTGCGCTTAGACCAACAGCAGCCCATCCGTCGAGAGCTCTAATGAAAGGTGTTAACAGCGTCGTGAGCTTGGGGAAGCGGGGATGCTCGGGACCTTCCCTGGCTGCTGCACGCCCAGAGGGTGGGACAGTCATGCTCCAGGAGCCCGTGAGAAATTGCCAGGGAAATATCCCCCGCGCTGATTATCTTGAGTAATTTATGCAGATGTTCTCACACGTTCCTATTTTATGGAAGCCTTGCAAAGCCGTGGTCGTGGTGGTTCACCACCCTTTGCTCCGCTTCTCCATCAGCAGTGGGCGCAGGGACAAAGCCGGTGTGCAGGTCACACCTCGGGGAGCTCGGCTCCCCGTGACCCCAGGGACAGGGCACGGAGCGGCAGCATCGCAGCCACGCTCCCAGGGCCCCAGAGCAGGCTGTGTCCGACCCCTCCATCCCAGACTCTGTGGCCCCAGGGAGGGACCCAGGAAAGGGACGCCGTCCCCTCTGCCCAGGAAGCCGTGGCACAGCGATGCCCAACATGTCGAGTGGCTGGGAGCTCCTCCCGGGGGAGTGGGACGGAGTGGGTGGGATACAGGCTGGGATGGAAGGGACGCCAGGGCACCCACTCCCTGGTGTTGAGCTGTTCAATCCTGCCAGCTCCAGCGCTTCCAGCGCTTTCCCAGCACCTGTCTCCCTGGAAACTGGAGCCAGTGCTGGGGCGGAAGGGACAAAGCGGCTGGACGAGCTGCGCGGCAGTTCCTCCCAGCAAGGGGGTGTGGATGAATGGCCATGGCCGCTCCGCTGCCCGGCTCAAGGTGCGGGGCACAAGGCCCTTCCTGGGGGTCCCCGAGGCGGCAGAGGGGTGCGAGCTGTCCCTGCGTCTCCCCATCGCTCCCCATTTCCATCTGCTTTGCAAGCAGAGGCGCTCAGTGCCCTGACTCAAGGCCGTGGCAGGGGGTGATGGTCACTGGGTGAAGGAGTTTGTGGGAAGCCAAGAGACAGCAGGAGGAGGAAGGGGCAGGTGGTGGATGGGGTGCTGGAGAAAAGATGTGAGTGAAGGGGAAATCTGAGGAACCGCAGAAGAGACACTCGGACTGTGCTGGAGGAGGACGTGGCTGCAGGGAAGCCAGCAGAGCAGAAAGTCAACAATATTGAAGCAAAGATGCTGGATATTTTAATTCCCCACGGCTCCTGCTCCTCGGAGAACAGCGACAATGAGCGAAATGGAAGCAGAGATTAAACAAGAGGTGTCTCGTTCAGGCTGCTTAGCTGGTGAAAGACCCGGGGAGCAGAGCAAGGATGCAGCTCGGAGCGGGGCAGGGGACCAGGACGCATCCCCAGGGAGCTCCTGTGTCGCGCATCCCGGGGAAGAGCTGCCGGCACTGCCTCCCCACCGCCACGCCTTGGGTTTTGCCGTTATTTCTTTCCATCCGGGCGCACCCCAGGAAGCTTTTGCTTAAGCCAGGCTGCCTCTGCCTGCAGCACCTTCCATCCATTCCAATTAGAGAGCCAAAAAACGGTCCAGAAACCCCAGCTCCCACGAGGCGGAGCAGGTGGATGCCGATGGACGGCCTCTGCCACGCTTGGGTCGGCAGCTCAGAGCCTTATCCATCATTTTCCAACCACACAGGTGTGCCCGCCTTGCCCCACAGCACGCAGGGGGCCAGCAGTGCCCCGATGCCAGTTGGAGTTCATCAGCTTTGGCCAACCAAACCCAAAGAGGGGCATCCGACTGCGAGGAGGGGAAAAAAAATATCCAAGTCTACTAAAAATGATGAAAGACACCTTAACAGCGTCCTTTTAACAGAATTAAAAACCTATTTAAAGGCATGCCAAATGTTTACTAATTAAACGAATGCTTCATTCTGCAGCCATAATGAAAAAAAGGAATTGTGATACTTTTAGAAAATCTCAGGCTTTTAAAAAAATAATTATTTTCTAGAAAATCAGTTAGTAAATTAAACCATTCTTTACCCACTGTTTTTTTGGTCTTTTGCTCATTTTGCACAGCAAGCTGAATCCCGAGATTACCTGGGACAGGTTTTTGTTCTGAATAACGAACATTTCAAAGGAAATATGACTAGAGAAAGAAGAAAAGTACGAACTGTTAGTGGGTCCCCAAACCTTAATGTGTGGCTGGTGGGAAAAGCCTGGTGTGGTCGGAGCAGAGGGAAACGTGACATTTGGGTGGGGAGGGACCGTTAAAGCCCACCCAGTCCAACCCCCCTGCAAGGAGCAGGGACATCTCCAACCAGATGAGCTCCCTGAGCAAGATTGTCATGGAAGTCAGCTGTAGATCACGCTGATTGCCTGAGGATGAGCGAGGTGGTGGAGTTTCCAACCTTGGAGATATCCAGAAGTCAACTGGACATGGTTCTGGGCAACCTGCTGCGGGTGGCCCTGCTTGAGCAGGGGGTTGGACCAGATGACCTCCAGAGTTCCTTTCCAGCCTCGGGCAGTTTGGGATGCTGTGGTGACCAACCAAGGAGCAGGAGGGCAGGATAGACGGTCTTGTAGGAAAGGCAACGCTGCACACCACAGCCCTGCCTGCAAACCTCCGCTCTGTGCTCAGGTGCCATCGAGAAGTTACATCACATCTTTGTGCCCTACCTGCAAAACAGGGTCCTCAGCTGAGACCACCGGTTCCTCCAGGGCAGGACCTTGGTGAGCATCTACAGAGACCTGACGTGGTGGAGCCGCACACCTCAGGGCTCTGCCAGGCTGCCGGTGCTCCCCTCCGAACGGGCCTGAGCACGAATACAGACGGAGCAGGAAAGGAAACCAACCACTCCCACCCACCTCAAAAAACAAGAGTTTCTCCATCTTCTCCTCCTCTCAAAACCAACCCTGGCCAAGCAAGGGCTTTTCTTTCTGCGCTGGCACACACAGCTCTCAATTGAACGTGACTCTATAAACCACCCGGCGCTCGTTCCTCAGCCACGGTGCATGCGCTTGCCTCAGCCCATCACCTCTGCCTGGCTCTTTCCCAGAGGGGACGCAGACTTCGAACGCGAGCCCGCTAATCTGAGAGGACACCGGGCTGAGCCGAGAGAGAGGCAGCCACGGCGCGGCGGCGAGCGAGCATCTGTGCGGGCCGGCAGCGGACGGCTGGCTCCCGGCCGTGGGGTCGCGGGGGCCTTTGATAGCAGATGGGGAGCGATGGCGTGTGCTGGTGACGGATTAGGAGGCTCGCCTTTGATCTCAGCTTTCTCCTGTTTAGTCCATTTCTTGAGGGGCTCTGCGGGGAGCTGTTACAAGAGATTTATTAATGAGATGAACTGCAATGCCAGGAAAAGCTATTTCTACAAAATGCACTGTCCTTCTCACACATGCATGGCCTTAAACCCACTCCCTGTCTGAACGCGCTCAGCATCTTCCCTGCTCAAGGGACTCCAGCGGCTCTGCTCCCGCCCCTCGGTGGGCTGGCAGGGTTCATTGCTACCATGGGAAGTTGCTCCCCACTTACCTTACGCAGCCTCCAAAACCAACCTGAGTGCTCCCAGCAGCATCGCCGGCTCCCAGCTGCCCCTCGAGCTGCAGGGAAGCAGCAGACACCTCGTCCCCTCCTGGGTGCGAGGTGCCTGATTTGGGCTGCCCAAAGGCAGGCGTCGCATCTGGGAACGCTGCATACCCGACCACAGCCCGGGGAAGGGCTAGCTACTGAGGCTGCGCATTGCTGGCCAGCAAGTCTGGATAATTCATTGTTGAGCGTTTTCCCTCAAACCTGACCCACAAAGCACGCTGCCCCAGAGGTGAGCCAGTTTGGCAACAGTCCCATTCTGCCGGTGAGGAAGCCAAGATCTGCTGTAAGGCACCTGTCTAGGGCCAGCAAAGGAAGCAGGGTTAAAAATTCAGAGCTCAAAGCTCAGCTCACCAGACTCCCTCGCCTGTGTCACACATGGACATGGCATGAGGTGACACCACTGATCCCTTGACCACAGCTGCCTCCCAAAGAGCAGCTACAGGGGAAGGATGGAGCAAGGAAAAAAGAGATAAAGTGATGGAGGAGGCAGGTGAGAAGCAGAGAAAGTAAAAGAGAGGGAGGAAAACAGAGAGGTAAGGCGCACATTCATCGCCCGAGCCTGCTGGGAGTGTTCACTTGTTCTCTCTGCAGGCACAAGTCTGTTGCCGGGGAGCAGGGCTGCCCCGTTGGCACCCCTGAGTCTGACCTGGATTTTGCTGCTGATCTACAGACCCTTGGCTAGCAAGAGAGCAGAGCTCCCCGGCCCACGCGGTCCACACACACCTCCCAGTGACGCAGAGCTGAAGCGCGCACGTTCCTTTTCCCCAGCAAAACCACCCACTGACCCGCAGCACCGCTTTGCACAGCAGGACACGCCGTGTCACATCACCACAGTGACTGGTGTGGCAGCAGCTCTCGGACAGCCAGGGCCCAGGCTGTACGGACAGCGCTCCAAAGAACCGGCAGTTCCGCTCAACGGCCCTTTATCCAGCTCGCTCGCCCTCCTGCAACGTCTGTGCGGCGCAGCAGCGGCCAGCCCGAGAGAGAGTTTCGCCGTTGACCCCAGTGGTGAGGATTCAGTCAGCACCCAGATTTCCTGGAAACGGACGCAGAAAGGGAGTGCAGGGGTGCAGGAACAGGAATCTCCCTTAAACAATGAGCAGCCTGCTGCGTGCTTAACCTTACGCTCTACTAGCAGCTAAATAAATGGGCTTTTTCTGAAGTGACGGCCACCGTGCACATCGTCGCGGTGCCTGGGAGCCCGCTAGCATCTCAGAATCTGTGTCCAGGGTGAGCTGCTGAGAGGAACCAAACCCCAGGTCGGGTCAGAGCCCGCTTGCTCTCTGAGAATCAACCCCTTATCTTGTGACCTCATCTCCCGGGGGAGTGCCGTTGGCCTGTCCAGTCACCCATGCACAGGCAGCCCCCGGGGATCTGGACCAACAAGCCTCGGTGTTTCTCTGTCAGCACGTGGGATATGTGGCACAAATGAGGCCACAGGCAGGAGGAGCGTGGGAAGCGTGCAGCTCAGACTGCACAGGAGCTATTCCTGTGTCTGCCTTCAGATCCAAGGATGAAAAATGAATTCAGCAACCAAGCCACAATTCATCTCTGCTGGCTGAGGTCTGCCGGTACAGCCGGGATCCCAGCACAGACACCACTTAGCCTGGCCAATTTCCTGTGCTGATGCTTCACCCAAGACCCTGGCAGGAGAGACTCATTAATTACAGAGGCTGGAATTGTCTCTCTGCTTGATAACGGGGAAGCCAAATGCAGGTCAGCAGCTGTACATGCCCAACAGAGCAATAAACTCTGCCAGCGAGCGCTGCTACAAACCAGCCCGAGCAGGGGACGACACGAGTGCTGCGTGCTCAGCTGACCCCAGCCACAGGCTGCCCAGCTCCAGGTCCAGCCTGGCGGGAGGAACATCGATGCCTTGGGGAGGAGAGATGCTGCCACATTCAGGACTTTATTGCCAGCTAGAAAAGGCTTCCTCTGCTTCCCTCGGGCTCTCTGCACCTGCTTATTGCCCCCACTCAAAGTGGGTGCTTTGCAAAGGCAGTCAGGAGCTCTGCGGAGGCACCGTGCCCCGCAGTCAGCCAAGCAGCCGCGGGAACAGGACAGATCCCCACTGCACAGCCGTGCGGCATCCCCATCCCGACATGGGGCAGGTAGGGGGGACCTCGCCTCCTGCATCTGAGACCCGGCACGGACCCCGCAGCCTCACTGCTCCTGCGCGGCCACGCTGGGAGGTGAAGATGCTGTCGAGGTCACACACAGCCCCCCCGATGAATCACATGAAATGCAGAAATATCACAGAGTTCCTCCCATTCCACACAATATCCTCAGGGGATAATACTCAGAGGCTCTTACTCACCTTCCTGAACCAACAGGATGAAGCTGCCACCCCACAAAGAGCAGGGGAAGTTTCCAGGACCAAACTCATCCTCAAGTGCACTCCCAGACCAGCATCCTGTCCACCAGTCCCTTACAGCTGGCCACGGATTTCCACCAATACCACAACGTCTCCCCATCCCTTCCTGCGTCCCTCCTATGCTCCCCCCTCTCCAAATCTCTCTCCTCCACAGCTGGGCGGATTTGCTCCAAAATCCAGTCCTTCCCAGGGGAGAGGTCAGCCCCACACCTCTCCCAGTTCCTCCCCTGCGCCGACCCCGAACCCAGGATCCGCAGCCTCCGCAGCCTCCATTGACCACGGACGACAGCTCCTGCTGACTCTCAGCTGGAGCAAGGGGTCACCTTTACACCTGGGTGCTGACACCACTAAAATTGCCATTTTGCTCATCAGAGGGGGCCCAGCTCTTCTCCCACCCCATCAGCGATTCTGGGTTTGTGCCCTGTGACAGCAGAACGGGGCTGCTCACGTTTAGTGCCTCAGAGCAAACACCACCCCATTCTTCTCCTTTTGCTCTGTATATTATAAAAACAAACCCACGTCCTCCGTCTGTGCTGTACAGCATCGAGCACCTTCTCATTAACGGAGGACAATTATGATTACTAGCACAGAGGTGGGTGCAGAAACACCATCGGAAGGCTCCTGTTTGACAGCAGCTGCATCCCACATCCTGAAACCGCATCGCATTCCGGCGGCTGCAGGAGGATGCGAGAAACCCTTTGCAAACACAGGGGACAGCCTGCCCTCACTCAAGCCTCTTCCCGGTCTCTGGTGCTTAGAAATTGGCTTAAAACCCCCAGCACAAGGTTTAAGAGCCCTTCTGCTCTTTCTGTGGTCATTAATTATGACAACAGGGTCTAGCAGGGTTTTACATGCAGCAGGTACAACAGCTCATTAACGCTACGCACACCCTATCCCGCCTCGGTCCCTACAACCTCCCGTCTGAGCAGCAGCTCCACAAGAAGGGTTGCTAGAGAAGGAAGGGGGAGAAAGAAAAAAAAAAAGGAAAAAAAAAAAAAAATTATCTTGGCTCCCAGCCCAAGCCTTTCTCTTTTTCAGACTCATTTCAAGAATTGGCTGGCTGGTAACCTCCTCGAGGTACAAGGGAGGCTGCTTGTCAAGCGCTGACCTGAGCTGGATTTAATTGGAAGCCAGCTGCTGGCGGTGGGAGCGAGATCGGAAAGGGCACCTTGGGAGGCTTGTGCGGCAGTGAGGACAGAAGCGGTGGGGCTGATGAGAGCCGTGTGAGCAGACAGTACCGAGCTGCGCCGAGAAGAGCCAGACCTTGGATTTGCAGAGCCTGGGTTCTTGGGGTCTGGGTCGGAGAGCCCCGGCCGCTCTCCTCTGCTGCCGCAGCGCCTGGAGCAGTGTCACAAACCAGCGCGTCCCTGGAGCAGCGCAACCTGCCCCCTTCTCATCCTGTAAAGGTGTAACACTTCCCACCTCTCCGCCCTCGGGCAGGATGGCTTGTGTTAAGTTTTTGGAAAGTATTTCACATCCCAGAGGGGAAGAGCTGCTTACGGCCACAAGCAGCTCCCAGGACAGCAGCGCTGCCTCAGGATTCACAAACTGGATTAGCTGGGAGCAACCAACTGCTAATCCCAGTCCCATCGCTGAGTGTGCCTGTCACCTTGGGCAGACCGCTCCACTTTCCATTTCAGAATTCACCTGGTTTGGAGTATTTACCTCCCGCGTGAAGTTTTTGGGGGAGGAATTTATTGGCAGAGGAAAAACAGATCAAGTATTTCACAGCAGTGCTTTGCAGTAGAAAATATCGAGCAGTCTCTGCATCTATCGATATCCTAAGCTTTTCTTTCCACCAGAGACAAAACAAGTTCATCTGAGAGTTTCAGTCAGTGACCCAGGAACATTACCATTATCATTAAATATAGCCTCTCATGAAAATATTGACGATCAAACCATGCTTTCAGCTGCCTAGAACTCAGCAGGGTACTCCCGCTCCTTTTCTCTGCAGCCTCAGCCCCCACCACCATCTGAAAAGAAGTTTAATTTTTAATGGTGCAACATGACTCTTCACTCCTCTCAAAATACAGTGACACACGTATACACGCACACAGAGTAAAACCAAACCACACCGCGGCACGCCGAGAGTCGAAGAGCCAGCGTGGAAAGACGGAGAGAGCTTTATGTGCTCTGCCCAAGCCTGGCTCTCCCTTGCTGGCGGCACACAGGTGCCTCTCCATGGACAATCAGGGCCTGAGCTTCGCTGATCCCTCGCTATCACCGCCTCTCAGTACATCACCATTTCACAATGATCCCCTTGTTTTCCTTCCGCATATTTAAGCGCTCACCTTCGCGTCTCACCTGGCCTGTTACCAACCTTGCCTGGCCACGGGCAGCTGCAACAGCCTTTGGCTCCGTCACAGACCGAAATCTTTCGATCCTGCAGTGAATCCAGGCCCACGGTGGGGGTGAGCTGCTGTTGGAAAGCAGAATGAGACCCACATGTTATTTTATTTATTTTTGCCAGAGTTCAGACTCCAGTGTGTAAAACAGCCCAAGCAGGACCAGCTCATGCCCTGGGAACCCTTTGCCCTGTCATGAATGCCAAGCAATACTTCACATCCCTGGTGAGAAGAAAAACCAAACAAATGCTCACGGTGGGTAAAAACCCAAGAGCTGATTGTCCAAAGCCTTGTGACAGCCCCAGGAACGCACTCACCAACGCCGAGCTCTGTCCGTAACAGACCCACAGGGCTCCCCACAGAAGGATCAGTGCTGAGCTGCCCAGCTCCTGGGCGCAGCAGCGACAGCTCTGCGAGGCCAGCCAAGAGCGTGCCATCCCCAGCAAGGGCGCAGGCCCACGGTGCCTGAACAAGGCCCAGCGACGGCAGCCAGCAATGGTAGCCAGCGTTAGCCACAGCCAGCGACCGCAGACGAGGCGGGTCCGAGGTTCAGTGAGCAAGGCACGTCAGTGGGACACGGTCAGGATCATCACAGCACAACGCCAGGCACGGACGCACACCTACTCCGCAGCTCCAATAAGGGCCAACGGCAAGGACCCGAGCTGAAACACGGTTCCGGAGGGGAGCAGGGGCTTAGGGCAAGGCGGCCAGGCAGGGTGCAGCATTCGGGAAACGGCCACATGCGAACGCGCTCGAAGCTAGCCCACAGGGAAAAGTCCCCGTGAGCACCTCAGGGCCGTCTGCAGTCACCGGCCCTTCTCCACTGGAGCCCGACAGGCGCTTTCCCTGACTAACAGTGTTACACGGCATGCCTGGATCTGCCTCGGTAGAGGCGTCTGATCCGGCAAACACGCCTTGAACACAAAGCTTCCAGCACTGCAGCGTTTCAGGCCATCCTCCCCTCCCAATCCCCGGCACTGGTGGTTTATTTGTTTGCTGCAGAACACCATAAATATTTTTACCGGCAAGCAAACTTTTAAACCCAATTGCTTTCTGCATGAAACAAAACCCAGTGTGTGTAATGCCCTTTCCTGCCCCTACAGCCATTTTTCAGGCGTATATCAAATCCCAGCAGCACTAGTCTGAAAGCACGACGCGTAGGCAAGCGCTGCTCGGCGCTGATCCTGACGAGCACCCACAGGGGCACTGAGCCCCGTCCTCTGCCACCAGCTGGGAAAGGGCAGCACTTTACGTCCTACCGACACGTCTGAGACCTCGCAGAATTAAGCTCTTGCGAAGTGTAATTATTATAATTATTCATAAACGTCGTTGAGCTCTGTCTGGGATTGCTGCTCTATTTCACTCTGCAATGAAGTAAGGATGCCATAGGAATGTGAATGCTGGAACACTCATTTTTCAGACTCACTCGTGTCATATTTTCTCCAAAACTTCCAATTACAGCACAAGTGCCCGTCGTACTGGTAAGGTTAGCACTGCCTAGTGCCTACCCGCCGTGTGCCCTAACGCGCCAACGGAGAGCACCAGCCTCGCGCCCACCGCTGCCTCTGAGGGCAGAGGAGGAATCCCAGCCGCACGGGGAGGAAGAGCAGCTACTGTCACCGTGCTGCAAGGCTGGGTCACCTACACAGAACAAACACCTCAAGGGAAGGGCCAGCTGAAGAATGTGTTGGTTTTACCCTGTGTAAACACATGGGATTTATATACTATATAGATATTTTCTAGGAATATGTATAATGGGAATAAAGGTAGCTTGGAAATTTAGTCTGCAAATTTCAGCTGAGCATTACGGGGACGTTTCAGCAAGGGAAAAGGCTGAGCACTCACTGCTGTCCTCCACCTGCGCTTTCCTCCATCCATTACACTGCCTGAACAGGGCAGGGGTGCTCTGGCAGCTTGCGATTCTTTCCTCTGCTCCCCGCTTTTAGTGCCACACTCTCAGTCTCATGGCAAAGGAGCACAGCACGCAGCCCTGCACTCCCTCCGCGGTTTTACTGCTACAGAGGAAATGCTTTACTTCCTTAGCACAATCATTCAGCACTGGAGCTGTTAAACAAGTGCTCTGTACCACTGTTGCACTTCTGTGAGCAAGAAACAAATAATGATGTATGGTGGTGAGGCTCTGTTAAACAGGTTATTATCTGTGTAATTGTTTTTCTTACAAGGATTAATAATCGTAACAAACTCTGCAAGTCAGGCGTTACCACAAGATGAGTGGCTCTGACAGTAAGCAGTCACCACCACATTTAGTAAGGATGCTTAATTGAAGCTAATTTCACTAAGTGACCTTAACAAATAGCAATTTCCCTTTAATATGACAGAATGAATTATTTTTTTTAATCTAAGGCACAAACCTTCTATTTTTTTTCCCTTCATGATGTAACTTTGAAGTGCAAACTCCTAAATGTCCTTTTATCCAACGACTCAGAAGGCTGTGTGCAGCAAAAGCTAACCTACGGGGTTCTTTTTTATTTATTCACATAAAGGATTTTACAGTCAGCCGCTGAATAGAGATTCTTTCTCTCAGAAATGAGAACACCAAGGCCATCCAAGGATCACACGGGTGGAACCACAGTGGATTTTGACAAATCTGCAAATTCCTGAATCTGGAGGGAAAAATGCAGGAGGCAAAATTTGTCCATACCAACCTCCTTACACGAGGCATTTGTTACCTTCCCTCGGCATCTTCGTCTCTTCAGCAATGTTCTGTCACATACAATCCAGCCGAACAATAGCCAGCAAAGCTGCTCCCTGCTGCTCCCTCCACCTCCTCCAATTGCAATGGGAAGCCAGGACGGAATCGTGCTTTCCAGCCACACAGTTCCTGACCGGACACCAGCTCTCCACGTCTACATTTAATTTTAGATAAACAGCAAGCTATAATCCACAATTCTGACAAATTTTGTAGACTCTATCAGACATACAAAACAAGCTAGGAAAAAAACATCTAAAGGATACTGGAAGAGGGAACTCACAAAAAAATAACATTAGACATCCTTCTCTTGACAAGGGGGTTGGTTTTTGGAATACGGGCTCTCAAACAGGGCAGGGAAAGCAAATGGGCCAGGACTGAAGCGGCCACCCTGATTTCCCTACGCCACAACTAGAATTAAGAGGTTTAAAAGGGCTGGTTAGCACTTAACCCAATATTTTAATTTTCCTAAGCAGGCCCTTACAGGTGCCACAAGGCACTTCTGAGATCCACCAGTTAAGACTCATCAGTCTCCCTTTTACAAAGCCCCTAGCATGGCAAGCGCAATTCTGACACTTAACAAGCACACTAACAAAAGCATTGTCTGTGATTCACTTTTATTTGCATGGCTGTGACCATGAGAAGAAATACAGTAAAGAGTCAGGTACACTCACTTGAAATCAGCATTCCCATTTGGATAATCACTGTGTGAGCCTCTTCGCAATTATCACCCGTTCTAACCCAAAGACACCTTTCATTAAAGTAAAAACAGTTTCAATCATTTAAATTAGACTTCTGCACAGTGTCAAAATGTAAACAAAAGAGGAGAGCTTGGAGGAGGACATGTCAACAGCTGAAATAACTAAAACAGCAGAGAAAGTATGGCACAAATAGACACCGAGCGGATGCCAGCAGCAGGTAAATGCCCAAACTCAGCTGAACAAAGCACCCCTTTCACGTGCCCGCTGAGAATTATTCTCAGTTCCAGATTTGCTCTCCATTGCACTTTAAGGATGCTTTTTTCCACTTTCTCCTGCTTCTCTGTGGTACTAACACAACCTCTGAAGTTGTGTTAAACTTACCAAAGCATCATTCTGAATTTATCCAGGAAAACTACAGCAAGCAGTCTCAGCCTTGCTTCTGAACCAGTGTGGTCATATCAGCACAGCAAGTACCTTGTTAGGCAGCTGACTTCTCAGCTTCATCTCCATCTCTAAATTCTCCCTTTTTTAATATTTCTGCCAGCATGCTAGAAGACCTACCAGGGAACAAGAAAAACGTGGTATTAAGTTCTGCTGGCATTCAGCTAGCGTAAGTGGGGCTACAAGACTTCCAAGGAAAATAGCGGTGTGGATAAAGTCTTTGAAAATGTATTTTTCTAGAAAAATTAATGGTCATGATTATAAGAGCCTGTCTTAGCTAACATACCAGCAGAATTCAAGTCAAAGCTGAGTATTGTGTCTACTGGCATCACGCTGAACAGAGCGGTTCCTACTTACACTGACGGCAAACAATTAATCATTGCCCTGGAAAACAGTCTCTGAGGTTCTCTTCATACACACCTACTCTTCAGACAGAGGGAAGCTGCTAGGCAACCTCTGTAGCACTGGTTACTGGCACTGAGACAGATTGGTCTCTACGGAACCACATTCCCCACATGAAGTAAACTTCTGGACTTCAAAGAAAGTCAGATGGAGCTTTCCCAGTCTGGTGAACTGGTGCATGGTCCTGAATTTATAGCTTTCTACACTTACATTATTTTTCCATAAAATTCTATCAGCAAACTCCACCAGGAAGTTCTCTTTCCAGTACAGCTTAAAATGGTTACAAAAATTGAAAGAACTATACCAGCAGAAGACTTCTTGGTTTTACTAATGGTACCACAGGAGGGTTTCTGCTAAGGTAAGGACCTCGGTAAAGGTGGGGTTTGTTTGTTTTGGTTTTGGTTTTTGTTTTTTTTTTAAATGTCCCTTACGAGTTTAGCTGTATCTACAGAAATGTATAGATTAGAATTATTTATAAAGAACATTTTATAAATGATTCTTTTTCTTAACTCAACTTGCTAACATATTGTACCCAATGAAATTTACACAACAAAAGTAAAAGCACATCACTTAATTATGAGCAAGCTCTACAGTTGTAGAAATGTTCTCTTCCCACACATTCATATATCAAAATGAAAACCAACTGGCAAGACAAAAATACAGATATGCTTATGTGATATGAATTAAAGACTAATTTGTAGCAGCTGCTTTGGCACTCAAATATCAAGAACATCAGTTTTTATGTCTTCCTTAGCATTTATTTGAAAAACTTGGGGACGTGATATGTCAAGATATTAAACCTTAGTAAAAACCTAAAAGGATAAGAAAAGGGAAAAAAAAAAAAGGTTTCTTTTCAATATAGCCAAGGAACTTAATGTATAATTTCTCTTATAAAGATAAAATCCCTAATACAAAACAAACCCACATCACAAACACAGCAAGTCTTTTATCAAATCCCACTTAATTTACCAGTAAGCTCCCAATTCAGATTAACATGAAATTGTTGGTAAAATGAATGGGGTGCAGTCTCAGGGCTGGTAAATTATGATTAAAAAAAATTAAGAGATGGAATCCTAAATGGATGTCAGCATTACTATTTTTAATACCAAAAATTTTGACCAAACTAAGAGTTGTGTACAGCTGGATGGCTTTGTCACCTCCTGACAAATCAAAGAAATGTAAGTGAAAAGCAATCACGTGTCATCATCAGCTTGAATAACTGAGAACGGTCTCTTGAAATCAAATGTCAAAAGTGATCCTTTGTTAACAGTAAAAAAAATTGTCTATCCGTGATGCAGTTTTGAGAATTTCATGGTTTCCTGTAAAACTTGTCACAGAAAATAATACCTCACTTTAATGTCCCAGTAGTTCTAACAGCCTTCTAGCATTGTCTGGTATTGAGTCAGACCAAGTAGAATAGAGGGGGAAAAAAAACCCAGCACATTGGATTCATGAAAATCCAGAAGTCCTAGTTCACTAGTATCCCTGAAAGTCAGTCTCAAAATGCTTCTTGAAACTACAGAAACTTTAATTTCTTTAATTTCCAATAAAACAGTTTATATCATTCTTATATGGCAGATGAACACAGAAGTGCATCGTTAAAAGGGATCAATTTAAAAAGCAACCTCATGAGAGTCATGACCTCGCTACAATTAAATAGCATTGTTTTAAAAGCACTGGTAAGTTACTCAGCACTACAAGTCCTGAGAATCACCTTTTTTCCCTCTGATACACTGTAAGACAAAGTTGTTCCTTGTGAACTTTCAAGAATTTCTTCTCTTGTTGATATGTAGGGGAAAACAGGTCCCAGGAAGAGTTCGGAGGCAAAAGTCAGTCTCCTTATCCCTTTTGGCACTTGGGAGAAAAAACAAATGTATTCTATGTACATACATAAATACAAATGTATTCTGTTCTACGATTCTAGTCTTTGTGTAGCAACAAGAGAATTCTAATCACTGGCAGCACCCTCTCGTCTCTGCCTTCCGTGGTGCTCAGTATGTAAAAATAGTGTGCTTCAAACTACAGGCTAACAGCAGTGGATAAGAGAGGCACCAGAGCGCTGCTAGTCACATTAATTGTATATATTGATTGAATATGGAACGCTTCTTCAGATTGTCTGACAAATTGGAATGACTTCGGTAACCCCTCGCTCAAATGAGTGTTCTGTCTCATTTTCTTTTACATCACTCATTGCATCTCCTGGGAGCACACAGGGCTTTCTCTCCTGGCTGTCCTCACAGATTTCTTCACTTGCCAAATGTTCAGGTGCCCTCTCATCCTCCCATTAACACCTTACTGATCTCACAGTAAAAACCTGCAGTGAATTTAAAAATCCCTTTCTATACGCCTGTAAAATAATCCCTCTCTGCTTTTCACCGTGCGTGCAGAGGGCTGTCTTCATGGGAGCTGTGCGTTACACGCCCTGTGAGAGCAAAAGTGACAGCACATGTCACAGGAGATACCGCACTCCCTCACAAGTTTACCCTTGGGTACACCCACGCAGTTATGACATGCAGGAGCTACTGACACACACCCAGGCAACTTTTTTTACTCGTCTTTAAAAATAAGACATTAACATTCTGACTGTGCATTAAGAAAAAGGTTGGTGAATGGCTTTTTTCTAAAAATAGCTACATGGAGTGTCTAAAACACCTTCTCAGTGTTCCATACCTGCTCTTGCTTGCATCTTCTTTGCCCACTAGACAGAAATACATCTGCAAGTATTACGGAACCAAGTATACAGATAAAAATCAAGGTAAGTCACATTCACTGCCTGTATTGTATTATCTATAACAGTTTTGGATTAAAACTTAAATTACTATGCTAGTATCCTTGATTATGCATTTAACAGAATAAGATTACAGTACAGTCTTCCCAAAATATACTGACTGAAACAACTTACGTCAAGCATTTCAGGTATTTTTAGATTATGCAATAGAATAACCACTGCAAGATTATTCTCACAGTTCACATTCTGAGTCTCTTTGTACTTTAAAAAGTTATCTTAGACAATGCTCCCACCACAGATTATGAGGAAAATTTCCCTGAACTCAAAAGAACCATCCGGGAGTCTGGGAGGGAGCCATGCCTTACGGCCCTTCACATAGCATTACCCTGAGGAAGTTTCAGCAGCTATCCCAACACGGTTTAATTCTGAGGTGCTGAACCAAGGGACTGTTCTCAATTATCAATACTCACAGATCTCAGGATCACATCCTTGAGATGGCTAAGAGTAAGTTCTTCAAATTCTTGTAAAATCTTTCATGTCACATTACAACCTGATTCACTTTCTTCCCCAAAAAAAAAAAAAAATCTGCATCTGATAAAATTTAAGCACATGGAATCATTTAACAAATGGTTGTGAAACAAGGAACTGGGTGATATAGAATACGGTGGCAGCATTTCCCACATAACTACTTGTACATACCTAATTGTTGGAAAAGTCATTGACATAAATGGATTTCTCAGTTGTGCACACACATTCTGCAATATAATGTATCTTATAAAAATACCACTCATTCAATACAAGAGCTCAAGTGTATGCAGAACTAGAATATAGGAAAAATAATTTAGGGAGAAAAAAAGTCAAACTAATTCTGTAGTGCACGGTAGAGTGAAATTAGGCAATTACATTCTGAGAGTTACATCTCAGAACAGACTTGTTCAATACATAGATCTCTACATTTCCTTCCATTCCGAATACCAGATTTTTAAGAATATGCGTACCACGCTCAGTTGATTAAAGCAAGAAGAAAAAGCCTTTCAAATTTGGCACTTTTTTCTCCCACGTTTCACATTCAGTTAGACTGATGGTGATTTAGCAGTAGCTTCCTCCATCATAACCTCTGCAGCAACATGATCTTTTCATCTTCCCGCATCACTTCACAATAAACGTGCCCGTGTTTTTCCTTAGGTCGGACCAGGCGTGGCACCTAGATCAAATGCTGCTGTAGTCCGAGCCACGGGCAACTAGAGCTGCTGCTGCTTCCCACTCCACTGCAAAGAAGGTAATTGTTCCAAAGAAGCCCACAATCACCATGATGAGGAGTTGCCACTGCAGAAGAAAGTAGTTGCTGTAGAAATATGCAACTGCAGCACAGATGGACTGAGAGAAAAAACAGAACGTAAAAAGATTATCAGCAGAGATATCCAGGCTGGTATTACTACACAAGGATTATCAAATTGACATACGCACAGTTTAATACGCAACTCTCAGTAGTATGCTTCTGTAGAAGATATATAATCTTAAAACTTCATTATACCTCAAGATATGTCCTGATGTGATATACAACAGATTTAGTTTTTAGTCGTTATTTAAATAGTGTTCACTGAGAAAACGAACACCAAACTCAAAAGTGTTTGTAGCATCGCAAGTGCAGTTATCTGGTATTTGAAAACTGTTTGTCTAGAAACAACAGTCAGGGCTTTAAGATGAAAGTCTAGAAAGCTATTTCCAGTTTTACAGCATCACAAACTATTCTAGACCAAAAGAGCTAGGGGCTTTGACAAGCAGTGTTGCTTATGAGCAGTCTACCCTCTTTAAAGGTAAAATTTTCATTAGAGGTCATATAAAGAACCTTTATATTCCACGTCTATCTCAAATTCTTACCTATCACCAAGAATGATATAAAATTGGAGCAGTGCATAAGAAAGAAAAATATTTTTTTAAGCAAGCACCTGTCATCTTTTAAATGAGATGCACTCTGACCTCTGCTCCCAGCACTGGCTTGCTGTTGCTGTGACCATGCATGAGCAGTTTCATTGCTCTGTGCCACTGCTTTCTACCGATTCCTCTGACCTACACAGATCTTGACCTGGAAAGTTCAGTACCAGACAAGATTCATGCCTGTGACTGAAGTGATCTATCCAAAACACAGCACCTGTATTCACACTGCGTGAAGACTTTTCACTGAGACTCCAGCTAGCACACATGCATTTATTTCGGCATTCTGACGACTTAAGAGCAGTTAATTCTTCTTTTGTCTGCACACCCACCTGATAACTCCCAGTAATACGGTACAACACCGTATTCAACTCTTCAACTACTATTTACACAACTTGCTCCCTTTTAACTCGCACCCCTCTGTCAAAGACTTCTTTCAGTAAATCAGTTCAGTAAATAATTAAACAAAATCCAAGTCCGGTTAACTATACTAGCCTTTTGACTTTAAACTACAATTCTCAACACTAACTTCCCTCAAAACTTCTAAGTAATAGCAGTTCAATTATACAGTCACATCAAGCTATACTAATCAAGCTGCTCCTACCTAAAAACTTTTTTTCTCTTCTGTGAAAGATTAAAAAAAAAAAAAAAACCAAAAAAACCCAGGCTGAAATCCTTGGCAGAAACAACGTCGTTTTTCTCAGCCCATTAAAAAACCCAGCCCAGTATTTCAATACCATTCCAACAGTCATGCTTTCAAAAGGCCGTGGCACGTAATACCTGAACAAACTTAAAGATGGCAAAGGCAGGAGCACTGTCTTCTGAATACAGGAATCCTAAAATACTGAGGAGCTGGGTGTTAAAGCAGCTGTCCCCCAGGCCCAGCAGAAAGCTGCAGAATATGGCCACCTCTTTGCTAAAGGAGAAAGTGAATAAAATTGAAAAGCCATTCATCCAAGCAGCTTACACATCTATAAACTATTTTTAGCAGACTTATTTGGAAAGTGAGAATGGAAGAAAGTTATCAAACTTTAAATTTCACTGGAAAAGAACGAGGAACACTAGGCAAAAAGAACAGTTTAATCAGATTTTAATTTCTTGAATGCTAAGACTTCTGTTACTGGTACCTGCAGTCATTCTACACTGAATTAGAACTGCTAGAACTACTCATTTCAGTGCTTGGAGCCACAAAATCCACAAGTCAGTGACTAAAAGGTGAGACACATGTGGTGATTTCATAAAAACTGCAGGAATATTAGAGAAATACCAATTCATTTTGCAGAAAAGTACTCCAGTTAAATAAAGATTAGTCACCAGCACAGGCACAAATCCTTATAACTGCAAGTTAGCAGCTATGCCTGCACAAAGTGACAACATTGTAGTTTCACACAAATTGCCAAAAATACACCCCAAAAGAAAGCTGCAATGATGAGATTAAAAAGCTCTCAATATTCTTCCCCTAACACTGAATGGTGTAAGAGATAGGCATAGCCTGGCTCCAGTTAGATCAAGAGGACTTTGACAACAAGCACTCAAAGACCTTGGAAACCAGTACAACAGTGCTGGTGCTCCATGCTGCAGTAAGACTGAGCCCAATACTGTTTTTAAACAAACTGAATTCCTGACAGCTAGTACAATAGCTGCTGATCTCACTACTATACTAGATGTCAGGGATATCAGCCCTCAGATAACAGAATTGCTACCAAACATCCTCATGCTTTTTATTCTCATGCCATTTAAGTTCCTAAATTGGGTGCACAGTGGCAGAAAATCTACCTTTAATAAAAACAGAATTCCTGAAAGCTTTTTCTACACAGTCACTACACAGAAGAGCAGCTTCAAGGAATTTTCTATTAGAGGAACAAGCTGTTTATATACCTCTTGAGTTATACCAGCCAAAAGTTTACATACCTTGGAATCATATAAGCAACATCATTTGTTCCTTCCATAGGAGCAATAGGGGCGTCATTTGGCATGTTGAAGAAAATTAAATAAAAGGCTATGAAATGGACAACGATGCCTAGCATCACAACAGGGTTCCTGCCAAAGCGATTATTCTTGCTCAGTAAACCAAAGATTCCTCCACCTGTATGAGTAGAAAAGGTGGATAATTAAATCAGAACTGAAGATGCAAGGAACAGAATCAAACTTAAAATACTGCAAAAAGAAAAAATGCTGAAGACTTAGAGCCTAAACTTCCCCATATTGGATAACTGAAAGACTGACAGACAGGAAAACAGTCCCAAGGAGTCTGCCAGACCTGCCAGCCCCATTTGCCAGATGACATAACCTTTGGGTTGCTAGAGACGCCTGGGAAACGCAGGCAGGAGATTTATCAGATGGTTGCTGATGAAGAGACTTAACCTTTTTGCAAATATTTTGCCAGCAGCCACTGTTTCCTCCAGTATTGCAACAGTACTGAGTGAAAACAGATGGCCTTGTGCTCAGCAGTATTTCACATCCTAGTCTGCATTCACTTTACATGGTGTAATGTACAATGCACAGTGCAACAAGGAACCACACTGACAATTTTATTTCTGATATTTCATTTTTTGTTTACATAATCATTGCTGGAAGCTTGAGAGACACTATTCAGTTAAATACAAAAAAGACATTTTGAGTAACTACATCATCTTAATCCCTTTTTGCCTACAAGGTAGTAAATTTAGACTCACCTAAAATTTCTCCAACACCAATAAAAATACCAGAGAGACCAATAAGACTTTTCTCTTCAGTGCCAAACCTATTCACAGCACCAATACACGTTCCATATACTCCAGAAAAGAATGTTAATTCCAAACCTTTGAAAGAAACCAAACAAAACTGATAGATGAACTATTATGAAAATCATTGCCAAATTCTTTATGTCTAAAGGCTGCTTTTCCCTAAGGCACCTTTCAAATGCATAGATTTAAATGAGGTCTGTGTAACAGCAGCAATTGGGGAATTTTAAACTACATAATTATGATCCTCTCCTATGCCAGATTACAGAAACCATATTAGAAAAAAACACTATGTCACTAATTAGTGTCACATGCACTTAGGTTCAGTACTGCTTCTGCTGACACAATCTCTTCATATGGTTTATATCTCTGCTTTTCAAAAACTCTGGGACTTCATGTGCAAGGTTTTTCCCCCCTCCAAGTTACGGCATTCCGAGGAAAGCCTCCCTGCACCCCCAAATACCAAAACAGCCAAGATTCCCAAAATGGGCTGCTACTTTCCTATACGTAATGAGCTAAAACTGAGAAACAACAACTGCTATTTTTTAAAACTCTTCTTTCTTTCCACTGCCATTACTGTGAGAAAAAGCAACATAGCTGAGTCCAACCAGCATGGCTAATAGCAACCATCAGTGTAAAAACACCAGTTCCTCAGTAGAAAGTATATTTAAAACAATGCAAAGTGTTATGCCTCAACAAAGAAAAACAGTTCAAAAATAGAACTGTTTCTAACTTACTTCCTCCACCTTTTGCTACTGCAAAAATACAGTACACTATATCCTGCTCTACATGTAGCAGGCTACCCAATATGGTATATGAGCTACACAGCCTCAAAAAAAAGTGTGAACTTTGAGCAGTCTTAATAACCCAACCATCAATTCCGGAAATAAAAGGTTTTGTTGGCCTTATGGCATTTTGTACTTTCCTACATAAAGCGGCGATATTGACCAAGAGCCACCAGATGGCAGCAGCTATTTTTAACAAGCTGGATTGATTTTTTTTTCTGCTACCTATAAAACCAAACTTCAGATTAATCAGGCAAAACTTGATTGACTCCCTTTCTTTGCTATCTTGCTTCACACCCCCATTACACTAAACACCTAGACGAACTGAAGTTCGTTAATTTGGGTTAACACAACACTGGAGATGCTGTGCAGTAACTTGTAACTCATGAGTGGCTGGTGCAAGCTGACTTCATAGCTACTATTGCTATTTATCTACCAGAAGCTGACTGCAGACTTCAGCAGATGTTACGGGACTGTTCATTGTTTGCACCCAAGTCTTTCCCCTACAAGAGCTAACAACAATTTTTCATAATGGTGACTCAGAGCTGAGGTTCTGAAAATGCATCTACTATTCCTAAAACTCAGTTTGATCATGAACAGAACTATATCTGAAGCCACGATAAGGAGCAAGAATCCCCCTAAAAATCTGCTAAAGAATTTTGAACATTTTATAGTATTTTTGTGGAAGAATTACTTTAGTGTATGGCAAAAATAAACAACTCATACTTTGGTCTAACAATAGCAGACTAGGTTTAACTAAAGCTGCTAAAAAGAGACAGAGCTCCTGCCGCAGCAAATACTAGTGACAAAAACAGAAGGAAACGGCCAAACTTTTTCCCAGTAGAACCAAGACTAAAAAGACAACTGTCAGTAATCTCACGCCTCAATGGAGGGGACACTGAAAGCGTGTTCTACAAAAATAATTTTAATTCAAATGCAGTGCAATTGCATTAAACAATCTACAGCCTATTGACTGTGTAATGTCAAATCACACAAAAACCAGCTATGTAAATTCTGCCTAACCCTCAGTCTGGGTGATCCAGAACTGTACTGAACCGAGCATCACCACATCTGTCAGTATTTGTAGATTTAGGCGCACCCCTCCTTCTGTACAGAAACACTTTCCAGAACACAAAAGTGTCGTAACTCATTCAAATTTAATTGAAATATTCAGGTGATGTTTGCAGAGATACGGAATTGCAATCCTGCTCTTGGGTTAAAATTCCAAACAATGCCTTGACACTGCTACATGATTACACTCTCTGCTTGCTTCATACCTGTGTAGGCTGTTGTGACACTGAGAAGCAGAATCTCTTTGGTGAAGCTCAGCTTTATAGATTTCTCTGCAAAGACATAATAATGGAAATTAATATAACTGACAACATTAGTAAGACAATCTACACTTTATTTTATTATTTGCAAAAATAGGTTAAAATTATGCAAACTGTGACTTTATTACAGCAAACAGAGTGCTAAACAAACCAACCCTGACTTCCCTTTGAAAGAAATGCTGTTATCATAGAATCATAGAAATTATCTGAATTATCTGAAATCCTTTCTTGTAGAAAATGCAATGGGGGAAATACTAAAGAGGGGATACACAGTTTTCAATTAGCAGACAATTCTCTGCTCATTGTATTCCTGTACTCTCAGTTAACGGTGATTGTCTCCTAAAATGATAAATAAATTCTCAGTGAAGATCTCCCCATTCTCAAAACAAACTTAACAATCACAAGCAGACCACATCAAACTTCAACGGAAACTGCAGACGCTCCAGTTTAAAATTGCTGTTTTTAACTGGTATCATTTGGTGACAAAAATAAAATGACGTGTAACTTCTTTATCTTACAACATGAGTGAATTTCATTTATTTATTTAAACTCTAATGCACTAGCTTTCCCCAGTGGCGCCCTGTTCTTTTTGAGCTCATCTATACAAGCAAACTGTTGTAAAGTAGCTTGGATGTGAAACTACATCAAGGAAGCACTCCTACAAATCTCTCCTGGACTATACTAGGACGTAATTGGAGTGAAGTCTACCTCACTTTCTTTGCTTGCAGCCAAGCCCTGTTTGTATGGCATTGTCTCATGAAAGGAGCACTTCTGAACAGCCCACACCAATCACATATCAACAGTAAATTGCCCACATCTTAGTTCAGTGATTACCAAGCTTTTCCAGTTTCAAGCCCTATTCTGGCTAGCCTTAAAATTGCAAATGCTCACATGAACAACTGAATTCCTCTCAGGCTCAAAACTCATCAGCCTGTGTGAACTGTAATCTCTGGTTTGAAAACCATTGCCATCTGGCAGTCATTTTTCCAAGCAGACCATCCCTGAACCTACATTTCAATTGGAGTAACTGAAACGCATTCTTAAATTCTTATTTGTTCACAAATTTTTGTTTTAAGTGATTTGTACATGATCACATTATCAGCAGAAATGGAGAACTGGAAAGGATATGTCTGTATTTTTTGAAGCGGCTCTTATGTGAAATAGTACTTACTGAAGGCAGCCACTGCTCTCGTCATTTTGTTTTCTGCAGACCTGGGTAAATAAATGACTCAGTCAAAACGGAAAAAACATAGAATCATAGAATAGCTTGGTTGGGAAGGGACCATTAAAGCCCACCCATTCCAACCCCCCTGCAAGGAGCAGATCAGGTTGCTCAGAGCCCCGTCCAACCTGGCCTTGAATGTTTCCAGGGATGGGGCATCCACCACCTCTCTGGGTAACCTGGGCCAGTGCTCCACCACCCTCAGCGTAAAACATTTCTTCCTAATGTCCAGTCTGAATCCACCTCCCTCTATTTTAAAACCATGACCCCTTGTCCTGTCACACCAGGCCCTGCTGAAGAGTCTCTCCCCACCTTCCCTGCAGCCCCCTTTAGGCACTGGGAGCCGCTCTCAGGTCTCCCCGGAGCCTCCTCTTCTCCAGGCTGAACAGCCCCAGCTCTCTCAGCCTGGCCTCACAGCAGAGGGGCTCCAGCCCTCTTGATGACCTTCGTGGCCTCCTCTGGACCCTCTCCAACAGCTCCATGTCCTTCTGACGTTGGGGGCTCCAGAGCTGGACACAGTGCTGCAGGTGGGGTCTCACCAGGGCAGAGTAGAGAGGCAGAATCCCCTCCCTCGACCTGCTGCCACGCTGCTGGGGATGCAGCCCAGGATGCGGTTGGCCTTCTGGGCTGCCAGCGCCCATTGCCAGCTCATGTTGAGCTTCTCGTCCACCAGCACTCCCAAAGTCCTTCTCCTCAGGGCTGCTCTCCATCCATTCTCCACCCAGCCTGGATTTGTGCCTGGGATTGCCCCGACGCACGTGCAGGACCTTGCACTTGGCCTGGTTGAACTTCATGAGGTTGGCAGGGGCCCACCTCTCCAGCCTGTCCAGGTCCCTCTGGATGGCATCCCTCCCCTCCAGTGTGTCGACGGCACATAACCATACTGTATTGCTATGTTGGAAGGCAGCTTAGTTTTTCAGATTTTCAGTACATTTTCTAGGCCAGCACCATATACTGGAATATACTAATATATTATTAAAAGTTTATGAGAATCTAAACTACTAACCACAAAATTTATTTGCTTTCTGCACTAGTGAATGCTGTTCAAAAATTAACCTGCTTAACAGAAATCTTTCTTCTGAGCACTTTTAGCTTTGAACATTTTTTCACTGTCATACTTACTGATGTTTTTCTAACACTTTCATTTTCTTTAAATAAAGCAAAAATATTTAAACTAATGCCTCAGGCAAAACTCTACTGAATCTATCTGTGTATCTATGCATTTCTGATGTATTTATCACAGTGGCATATATATATATATATTTAGAGAAGATATCAAAAATGTGTTTCAGTATGTAAAAGATAACCTATAAAAAGGGAGTAATTTCTGCTTATTCCAGCCTTTAAACTGGGCTGATGAGGACAAGACAGACTATGAAAGGCAGATACATGTTTAATAATAATCAGTGGAGAAAAAGAGGTAAAAGGTATCTTTCCAAAGGCACTTACTTATTAATGGAAAAACTTAATGTGCAGTACTGCACTCCACTCTTGAAATGTCTTACATGTCATATAAAGAACATTAATTCTCACCTCTTAAAGTACAGACACTTTTCTATTAAACCCATAAATTCTACAGGTTGTTCATAATATTCACGTTTCCAGTGTAGGGAGGAAAGAGAACGTGACATTCCATTGAGGAGCAGGAGCACAAACAAGTATGTGTGACAACATGTTATGGCCATAAGTACTTACGAGCTGTCCCCTAGGATTTCATTAGCAGAATCTTCCTCCCCTGGAGCTTTTGTGTCCTCTTGTTTCCTAATCAGAAAGAACAAAACTGTGCCCACAAGACTGATAACAGTCAGAGCAATGAAGACCGTTCTGCGATCACTCTCTGCAGAGAAAAAAAAAGAAATGTCACAGCTAGATGTGCAAAAGCAATTCAAACCAATTCAGCTACCTTCAAAGAACCAGTACAAACATACTACATAACCCTGTTTAAAATGTACACTGATTTCCTAACCACGTGATTTGCTTCCACATGGAGCAAAAGGTACCCAGCTGCTGGCAAATTCCTATCTCAGTTTGATGACGCTAATAAAATACCAGCACACTAAAGAGTGTCACTCACATTTTCTGTGAGTGACATGCAAAGGCTGTGACCAAGGAGGAGCCAATTAACAAAGAAGTGCATAAATTCTCATCAGGAGAAAGTAGGTCTTTCAAGACTTAGATAATTCAGAGTGGACATAGCAAAGTACTCCAGATTTCTCAAAAAAATCTCTTTACCATCATAAAAAATATTAGCACTGTAACATCATGAACTAGTAGGCTTGTAAACCACAAAGGCCTTAAAGCCACTGACACCTAACTGACACAGCACACAAGGTGCAGCTGGAGGGCGGCAATCGCTGCCCGTGCGCCGCTCTGCTGCACAAACCAACTTGTTTGGCACAGGGAAGTCATTCCCATTTACAAATATGAAGCAGGAAAAAAAAAAGCAAGAAACAGCTGATAGTTGTGATTGAACTAGTGTGTGACTCTGAAGATACTGCCTGTGTTTGTATTTACTTCCTCTTTATATTAAAGGTAAGCACAAAATTGTCCACATCAATTAAAAATAATGTGTGTGATTTACAGGTCAAAAAGAGAGTATGTGCTTCATCTTGAAATGCCTGTAATATTTTCATTTAGATAGTAAAAGAAAGGAGGAATTGATTTTTAAACAGTCAGATCTTCTGATACTAACATTTTTTAATAAAGAGGAGTCTCAAGGTATTTAAAGATGGGGAAAATGTGACAGCAGAACTCCCTCATAGTTAATTGCTCTATTCTGTGGTTAGAAACAGCAAAGAAATTCAGAATGCACAGAATTTCAGGCCCACCAGATACAAAGTGTCTCCAATACTTTCCATAACATTTAAGCCTTTTTGTTAAAGAAAGGGGAATGTGGGAGCTGACTTTAAAATTCACCTGTTCTGCGCTACCAAGCCCATGTCTGTGGGGAACCCAAAAAGACGGATCTAACAGAGACATGAAGCAGACTTACTGATGTTTTTCTAACACTTTCATTTTCTTTAAATAAAGCAAAAATATTTAAACTAATGCCTCAGGCAAAACTCTACTGAATCTATCTGTGTATCTATGCATTTCTGATGTATTTATCACAGTGGCATATATATATATATATTTAGAGAAGATATCAAAAATGTGTTTCAGTATGTAAAAGATAACCTATAAAAAGGGAGTAATTTCTGCTTATTCCAGCCTTTAAACTGGGCTGATGAGGACAAGACAGACTATGAAAGGCAGATACATGTTTAATAATAATCAGTGGAGAAAAAGAGGTAAAAGGTATCTTTCCAAAGGCACTTACTTATTAATGGAAAAACTTAATGTGCAGTACTGCACTCCACTCTTGAAATGTCTTACATGTCATATAAAGAACATTAATTCTCACCTCTTAAAGTACAGACACTTTTCTATTAAACCCATAAATTCTACAGGTTGTTCATAATATTCACGTTTCCAGTGTAGGGAGGAAAGAGAACGTGACATTCCATTGAGGAGCAGGAGCACAAACAAGTATGTGTGACAACATGTTATGGCCATAAGTACTTACGAGCTGTCCCCTAGGATTTCATTAGCAGAATCTTCCTCCCCTGGAGCTTTTGTGTCCTCTTGTTTCCTAATCAGAAAGAACAAAACTGTGCCCACAAGACTGATAACAGTCAGAGCAATGAAGACCGTTCTGCGATCACTCTCTGCAGAGAAAAAAAAAGAAATGTCACAGCTAGATGTGCAAAAGCAATTCAAACCAATTCAGCTACCTTCAAAGAACCAGTACAAACATACTACATAACCCTGTTTAAAATGTACACTGATTTCCTAACCACGTGATTTGCTTCCACATGGAGCAAAAGGTACCCAGCTGCTGGCAAATTCCTATCTCAGTTTGATGACGCTAATAAAATACCAGCACACTAAAGAGTGTCACTCACATTTTCTGTGAGTGACATGCAAAGGCTGTGACCAAGGAGGAGCCAATTAACAAAGAAGTGCATAAATTCTCATCAGGAGAAAGTAGGTCTTTCAAGACTTAGATAATTCAGAGTGGACATAGCAAAGTACTCCAGATTTCTCAAAAAAATCTCTTTACCATCATAAAAAATATTAGCACTGTAACATCATGAACTAGTAGGCTTGTAAACCACAAAGGCCTTAAAGCCACTGACACCTAACTGACACAGCACACAAGGTGCAGCTGGAGGGCGGCAATCGCTGCCCGTGCGCCGCTCTGCTGCACAAACCAACTTGTTTGGCACAGGGAAGTCATTCCCATTTACAAATATGAAGCAGGAAAAAAAAAAGCAAGAAACAGCTGATAGTTGTGATTGAACTAGTGTGTGACTCTGAAGATACTGCCTGTGTTTGTATTTACTTCCTCTTTATATTAAAGGTAAGCACAAAATTGTCCACATCAATTAAAAATAATGTGTGTGATTTACAGGTCAAAAAGAGAGTATGTGCTTCATCTTGAAATGCCTGTAATATTTTCATTTAGATAGTAAAAGAAAGGAGGAATTGATTTTTAAACAGTCAGATCTTCTGATACTAACATTTTTTAATAAAGAGGAGTCTCAAGGTATTTAAAGATGGGGAAAATGTGACAGCAGAACTCCCTCATAGTTAATTGCTCTATTCTGTGGTTAGAAACAGCAAAGAAATTCAGAATGCACAGAATTTCAGGCCCACCAGATACAAAGTGTCTCCAATACTTTCCATAACATTTAAGCCTTTTTGTTAAAGAAAGGGGAATGTGGGAGCTGACTTTAAAATTCACCTGTTCTGCGCTACCAAGCCCATGTCTGTGGGGAACCCAAAAAGACGGATCTAACAGAGACATGAAGCAGACTTACTGATGTTTTTCTAACACTTTCATTTTCTTTAAATAAAGCAAAAATATTTAAACTAATGCCTCAGGCAAAACTCTACTGAATCTATCTGTGTATCTATGCATTTCTGATGTATTTATCACAGTGGCATATATATATATATATTTAGAGAAGATATCAAAAATGTGTTTCAGTATGTAAAAGATAACCTATAAAAAGGGAGTAATTTCTGCTTATTCCAGCCTTTAAACTGGGCTGATGAGGACAAGACAGACTATGAAAGGCAGATACATGTTTAATAATAATCAGTGGAGAAAAAGAGGTAAAAGGTATCTTTCCAAAGGCACTTACTTATTAATGGAAAAACTTAATGTGCAGTACTGCACTCCACTCTTGAAATGTCTTACATGTCATATAAAGAACATTAATTCTCACCTCTTAAAGTACAGACACTTTTCTATTAAACCCATAAATTCTACAGGTTGTTCATAATATTCACGTTTCCAGTGTAGGGAGGAAAGAGAACGTGACATTCCATTGAGGAGCAGGAGCACAAACAAGTATGTGTGACAACATGTTATGGCCATAAGTACTTACGAGCTGTCCCCTAGGATTTCATTAGCAGAATCTTCCTCCCCTGGAGCTTTTGTGTCCTCTTGTTTCCTAATCAGAAAGAACAAAACTGTGCCCACAAGACTGATAACAGTCAGAGCAATGAAGACCGTTCTGCGATCACTCTCTGCAGAGAAAAAAAAAGAAATGTCACAGCTAGATGTGCAAAAGCAATTCAAACCAATTCAGCTACCTTCAAAGAACCAGTACAAACATACTACATAACCCTGTTTAAAATGTACACTGATTTCCTAACCACGTGATTTGCTTCCACATGGAGCAAAAGGTACCCAGCTGCTGGCAAATTCCTATCTCAGTTTGATGACGCTAATAAAATACCAGCACACTAAAGAGTGTCACTCACATTTTCTGTGAGTGACATGCAAAGGCTGTGACCAAGGAGGAGCCAATTAACAAAGAAGTGCATAAATTCTCATCAGGAGAAAGTAGGTCTTTCAAGACTTAGATAATTCAGAGTGGACATAGCAAAGTACTCCAGATTTCTCAAAAAAATCTCTTTACCATCATAAAAAATATTAGCACTGTAACATCATGAACTAGTAGGCTTGTAAACCACAAAGGCCTTAAAGCCACTGACACCTAACTGACACAGCACACAAGGTGCAGCTGGAGGGCGGCAATCGCTGCCCGTGCGCCGCTCTGCTGCACAAACCAACTTGTTTGGCACAGGGAAGTCATTCCCATTTACAAATATGAAGCAGGAAAAAAAAAAGCAAGAAACAGCTGATAGTTGTGATTGAACTAGTGTGTGACTCTGAAGATACTGCCTGTGTTTGTATTTACTTCCTCTTTATATTAAAGGTAAGCACAAAATTGTCCACATCAATTAAAAATAATGTGTGTGATTTACAGGTCAAAAAGAGAGTATGTGCTTCATCTTGAAATGCCTGTAATATTTTCATTTAGATAGTAAAAGAAAGGAGGAATTGATTTTTAAACAGTCAGATCTTCTGATACTAACATTTTTTAATAAAGAGGAGTCTCAAGGTATTTAAAGATGGGGAAAATGTGACAGCAGAACTCCCTCATAGTTAATTGCTCTATTCTGTGGTTAGAAACAGCAAAGAAATTCAGAATGCACAGAATTTCAGGCCCACCAGATACAAAGTGTCTCCAATACTTTCCATAACATTTAAGCCTTTTTGTTAAAGAAAGGGGAATGTGGGAGCTGACTTTAAAATTCACCTGTTCTGCGCTACCAAGCCCATGTCTGTGGGGAACCCAAAAAGACGGATCTAACAGAGACATGAAGCAGACTTACTGATGTTTTTCTAACACTTTCATTTTCTTTAAATAAAGCAAAAATATTTAAACTAATGCCTCAGGCAAAACTCTACTGAATCTATCTGTGTATCTATGCATTTCTGATGTATTTATCACAGTGGCATATATATATATATATTTAGAGAAGATATCAAAAATGTGTTTCAGTATGTAAAAGATAACCTATAAAAAGGGAGTAATTTCTGCTTATTCCAGCCTTTAAACTGGGCTGATGAGGACAAGACAGACTATGAAAGGCAGATACATGTTTAATAATAATCAGTGGAGAAAAAGAGGTAAAAGGTATCTTTCCAAAGGCACTTACTTATTAATGGAAAAACTTAATGTGCAGTACTGCACTCCACTCTTGAAATGTCTTACATGTCATATAAAGAACATTAATTCTCACCTCTTAAAGTACAGACACTTTTCTATTAAACCCATAAATTCTACAGGTTGTTCATAATATTCACGTTTCCAGTGTAGGGAGGAAAGAGAACGTGACATTCCATTGAGGAGCAGGAGCACAAACAAGTATGTGTGACAACATGTTATGGCCATAAGTACTTACGAGCTGTCCCCTAGGATTTCATTAGCAGAATCTTCCTCCCCTGGAGCTTTTGTGTCCTCTTGTTTCCTAATCAGAAAGAACAAAACTGTGCCCACAAGACTGATAACAGTCAGAGCAATGAAGACCGTTCTGCGATCACTCTCTGCAGAGAAAAAAAAAGAAATGTCACAGCTAGATGTGCAAAAGCAATTCAAACCAATTCAGCTACCTTCAAAGAACCAGTACAAACATACTACATAACCCTGTTTAAAATGTACACTGATTTCCTAACCACGTGATTTGCTTCCACATGGAGCAAAAGGTACCCAGCTGCTGGCAAATTCCTATCTCAGTTTGATGACGCTAATAAAATACCAGCACACTAAAGAGTGTCACTCACATTTTCTGTGAGTGACATGCAAAGGCTGTGACCAAGGAGGAGCCAATTAACAAAGAAGTGCATAAATTCTCATCAGGAGAAAGTAGGTCTTTCAAGACTTAGATAATTCAGAGTGGACATAGCAAAGTACTCCAGATTTCTCAAAAAAATCTCTTTACCATCATAAAAAATATTAGCACTGTAACATCATGAACTAGTAGGCTTGTAAACCACAAAGGCCTTAAAGCCACTGACACCTAACTGACACAGCACACAAGGTGCAGCTGGAGGGCGGCAATCGCTGCCCGTGCGCCGCTCTGCTGCACAAACCAACTTGTTTGGCACAGGGAAGTCATTCCCATTTACAAATATGAAGCAGGAAAAAAAAAAGCAAGAAACAGCTGATAGTTGTGATTGAACTAGTGTGTGACTCTGAAGATACTGCCTGTGTTTGTATTTACTTCCTCTTTATATTAAAGGTAAGCACAAAATTGTCCACATCAATTAAAAATAATGTGTGTGATTTACAGGTCAAAAAGAGAGTATGTGCTTCATCTTGAAATGCCTGTAATATTTTCATTTAGATAGTAAAAGAAAGGAGGAATTGATTTTTAAACAGTCAGATCTTCTGATACTAACATTTTTTAATAAAGAGGAGTCTCAAGGTATTTAAAGATGGGGAAAATGTGACAGCAGAACTCCCTCATAGTTAATTGCTCTATTCTGTGGTTAGAAACAGCAAAGAAATTCAGAATGCACAGAATTTCAGGCCCACCAGATACAAAGTGTCTCCAATACTTTCCATAACATTTAAGCCTTTTTGTTAAAGAAAGGGGAATGTGGGAGCTGACTTTAAAATTCACCTGTTCTGCGCTACCAAGCCCATGTCTGTGGGGAACCCAAAAAGACGGATCTAACAGAGACATGAAGCAGACTTACTGATGTTTTTCTAACACTTTCATTTTCTTTAAATAAAGCAAAAATATTTAAACTAATGCCTCAGGCAAAACTCTACTGAATCTATCTGTGTATCTATGCATTTCTGATGTATTTATCACAGTGGCATATATATATATATATTTAGAGAAGATATCAAAAATGTGTTTCAGTATGTAAAAGATAACCTATAAAAAGGGAGTAATTTCTGCTTATTCCAGCCTTTAAACTGGGCTGATGAGGACAAGACAGACTATGAAAGGCAGATACATGTTTAATAATAATCAGTGGAGAAAAAGAGGTAAAAGGTATCTTTCCAAAGGCACTTACTTATTAATGGAAAAACTTAATGTGCAGTACTGCACTCCACTCTTGAAATGTCTTACATGTCATATAAAGAACATTAATTCTCACCTCTTAAAGTACAGACACTTTTCTATTAAACCCATAAATTCTACAGGTTGTTCATAATATTCACGTTTCCAGTGTAGGGAGGAAAGAGAACGTGACATTCCATTGAGGAGCAGGAGCACAAACAAGTATGTGTGACAACATGTTATGGCCATAAGTACTTACGAGCTGTCCCCTAGGATTTCATTAGCAGAATCTTCCTCCCCTGGAGCTTTTGTGTCCTCTTGTTTCCTAATCAGAAAGAACAAAACTGTGCCCACAAGACTGATAACAGTCAGAGCAATGAAGACCGTTCTGCGATCACTCTCTGCAGAGAAAAAAAAAGAAATGTCACAGCTAGATGTGCAAAAGCAATTCAAACCAATTCAGCTACCTTCAAAGAACCAGTACAAACATACTACATAACCCTGTTTAAAATGTACACTGATTTCCTAACCACGTGATTTGCTTCCACATGGAGCAAAAGGTACCCAGCTGCTGGCAAATTCCTATCTCAGTTTGATGACGCTAATAAAATACCAGCACACTAAAGAGTGTCACTCACATTTTCTGTGAGTGACATGCAAAGGCTGTGACCAAGGAGGAGCCAATTAACAAAGAAGTGCATAAATTCTCATCAGGAGAAAGTAGGTCTTTCAAGACTTAGATAATTCAGAGTGGACATAGCAAAGTACTCCAGATTTCTCAAAAAAATCTCTTTACCATCATAAAAAATATTAGCACTGTAACATCATGAACTAGTAGGCTTGTAAACCACAAAGGCCTTAAAGCCACTGACACCTAACTGACACAGCACACAAGGTGCAGCTGGAGGGCGGCAATCGCTGCCCGTGCGCCGCTCTGCTGCACAAACCAACTTGTTTGGCACAGGGAAGTCATTCCCATTTACAAATATGAAGCAGGAAAAAAAAAAGCAAGAAACAGCTGATAGTTGTGATTGAACTAGTGTGTGACTCTGAAGATACTGCCTGTGTTTGTATTTACTTCCTCTTTATATTAAAGGTAAGCACAAAATTGTCCACATCAATTAAAAATAATGTGTGTGATTTACAGGTCAAAAAGAGAGTATGTGCTTCATCTTGAAATGCCTGTAATATTTTCATTTAGATAGTAAAAGAAAGGAGGAATTGATTTTTAAACAGTCAGATCTTCTGATACTAACATTTTTTAATAAAGAGGAGTCTCAAGGTATTTAAAGATGGGGAAAATGTGACAGCAGAACTCCCTCATAGTTAATTGCTCTATTCTGTGGTTAGAAACAGCAAAGAAATTCAGAATGCACAGAATTTCAGGCCCACCAGATACAAAGTGTCTCCAATACTTTCCATAACATTTAAGCCTTTTTGTTAAAGAAAGGGGAATGTGGGAGCTGACTTTAAAATTCACCTGTTCTGCGCTACCAAGCCCATGTCTGTGGGGAACCCAAAAAGACGGATCTAACAGAGACATGAAGCAGACTTACTGATGTTTTTCTAACACTTTCATTTTCTTTAAATAAAGCAAAAATATTTAAACTAATGCCTCAGGCAAAACTCTACTGAATCTATCTGTGTATCTATGCATTTCTGATGTATTTATCACAGTGGCATATATATATATATATTTAGAGAAGATATCAAAAATGTGTTTCAGTATGTAAAAGATAACCTATAAAAAGGGAGTAATTTCTGCTTATTCCAGCCTTTAAACTGGGCTGATGAGGACAAGACAGACTATGAAAGGCAGATACATGTTTAATAATAATCAGTGGAGAAAAAGAGGTAAAAGGTATCTTTCCAAAGGCACTTACTTATTAATGGAAAAACTTAATGTGCAGTACTGCACTCCACTCTTGAAATGTCTTACATGTCATATAAAGAACATTAATTCTCACCTCTTAAAGTACAGACACTTTTCTATTAAACCCATAAATTCTACAGGTTGTTCATAATATTCACGTTTCCAGTGTAGGGAGGAAAGAGAACGTGACATTCCATTGAGGAGCAGGAGCACAAACAAGTATGTGTGACAACATGTTATGGCCATAAGTACTTACGAGCTGTCCCCTAGGATTTCATTAGCAGAATCTTCCTCCCCTGGAGCTTTTGTGTCCTCTTGTTTCCTAATCAGAAAGAACAAAACTGTGCCCACAAGACTGATAACAGTCAGAGCAATGAAGACCGTTCTGCGATCACTCTCTGCAGAGAAAAAAAAAGAAATGTCACAGCTAGATGTGCAAAAGCAATTCAAACCAATTCAGCTACCTTCAAAGAACCAGTACAAACATACTACATAACCCTGTTTAAAATGTACACTGATTTCCTAACCACGTGATTTGCTTCCACATGGAGCAAAAGGTACCCAGCTGCTGGCAAATTCCTATCTCAGTTTGATGACGCTAATAAAATACCAGCACACTAAAGAGTGTCACTCACATTTTCTGTGAGTGACATGCAAAGGCTGTGACCAAGGAGGAGCCAATTAACAAAGAAGTGCATAAATTCTCATCAGGAGAAAGTAGGTCTTTCAAGACTTAGATAATTCAGAGTGGACATAGCAAAGTACTCCAGATTTCTCAAAAAAATCTCTTTACCATCATAAAAAATATTAGCACTGTAACATCATGAACTAGTAGGCTTGTAAACCACAAAGGCCTTAAAGCCACTGACACCTAACTGACACAGCACACAAGGTGCAGCTGGAGGGCGGCAATCGCTGCCCGTGCGCCGCTCTGCTGCACAAACCAACTTGTTTGGCACAGGGAAGTCATTCCCATTTACAAATATGAAGCAGGAAAAAAAAAAGCAAGAAACAGCTGATAGTTGTGATTGAACTAGTGTGTGACTCTGAAGATACTGCCTGTGTTTGTATTTACTTCCTCTTTATATTAAAGGTAAGCACAAAATTGTCCACATCAATTAAAAATAATGTGTGTGATTTACAGGTCAAAAAGAGAGTATGTGCTTCATCTTGAAATGCCTGTAATATTTTCATTTAGATAGTAAAAGAAAGGAGGAATTGATTTTTAAACAGTCAGATCTTCTGATACTAACATTTTTTAATAAAGAGGAGTCTCAAGGTATTTAAAGATGGGGAAAATGTGACAGCAGAACTCCCTCATAGTTAATTGCTCTATTCTGTGGTTAGAAACAGCAAAGAAATTCAGAATGCACAGAATTTCAGGCCCACCAGATACAAAGTGTCTCCAATACTTTCCATAACATTTAAGCCTTTTTGTTAAAGAAAGGGGAATGTGGGAGCTGACTTTAAAATTCACCTGTTCTGCGCTACCAAGCCCATGTCTGTGGGGAACCCAAAAAGACGGATCTAACAGAGACATGAAGCAGACTTACTGATGTTTTTCTAACACTTTCATTTTCTTTAAATAAAGCAAAAATATTTAAACTAATGCCTCAGGCAAAACTCTACTGAATCTATCTGTGTATCTATGCATTTCTGATGTATTTATCACAGTGGCATATATATATATATATTTAGAGAAGATATCAAAAATGTGTTTCAGTATGTAAAAGATAACCTATAAAAAGGGAGTAATTTCTGCTTATTCCAGCCTTTAAACTGGGCTGATGAGGACAAGACAGACTATGAAAGGCAGATACATGTTTAATAATAATCAGTGGAGAAAAAGAGGTAAAAGGTATCTTTCCAAAGGCACTTACTTATTAATGGAAAAACTTAATGTGCAGTACTGCACTCCACTCTTGAAATGTCTTACATGTCATATAAAGAACATTAATTCTCACCTCTTAAAGTACAGACACTTTTCTATTAAACCCATAAATTCTACAGGTTGTTCATAATATTCACGTTTCCAGTGTAGGGAGGAAAGAGAACGTGACATTCCATTGAGGAGCAGGAGCACAAACAAGTATGTGTGACAACATGTTATGGCCATAAGTACTTACGAGCTGTCCCCTAGGATTTCATTAGCAGAATCTTCCTCCCCTGGAGCTTTTGTGTCCTCTTGTTTCCTAATCAGAAAGAACAAAACTGTGCCCACAAGACTGATAACAGTCAGAGCAATGAAGACCGTTCTGCGATCACTCTCTGCAGAGAAAAAAAAAGAAATGTCACAGCTAGATGTGCAAAAGCAATTCAAACCAATTCAGCTACCTTCAAAGAACCAGTACAAACATACTACATAACCCTGTTTAAAATGTACACTGATTTCCTAACCACGTGATTTGCTTCCACATGGAGCAAAAGGTACCCAGCTGCTGGCAAATTCCTATCTCAGTTTGATGACGCTAATAAAATACCAGCACACTAAAGAGTGTCACTCACATTTTCTGTGAGTGACATGCAAAGGCTGTGACCAAGGAGGAGCCAATTAACAAAGAAGTGCATAAATTCTCATCAGGAGAAAGTAGGTCTTTCAAGACTTAGATAATTCAGAGTGGACATAGCAAAGTACTCCAGATTTCTCAAAAAAATCTCTTTACCATCATAAAAAATATTAGCACTGTAACATCATGAACTAGTAGGCTTGTAAACCACAAAGGCCTTAAAGCCACTGACACCTAACTGACACAGCACACAAGGTGCAGCTGGAGGGCGGCAATCGCTGCCCGTGCGCCGCTCTGCTGCACAAACCAACTTGTTTGGCACAGGGAAGTCATTCCCATTTACAAATATGAAGCAGGAAAAAAAAAAGCAAGAAACAGCTGATAGTTGTGATTGAACTAGTGTGTGACTCTGAAGATACTGCCTGTGTTTGTATTTACTTCCTCTTTATATTAAAGGTAAGCACAAAATTGTCCACATCAATTAAAAATAATGTGTGTGATTTACAGGTCAAAAAGAGAGTATGTGCTTCATCTTGAAATGCCTGTAATATTTTCATTTAGATAGTAAAAGAAAGGAGGAATTGATTTTTAAACAGTCAGATCTTCTGATACTAACATTTTTTAATAAAGAGGAGTCTCAAGGTATTTAAAGATGGGGAAAATGTGACAGCAGAACTCCCTCATAGTTAATTGCTCTATTCTGTGGTTAGAAACAGCAAAGAAATTCAGAATGCACAGAATTTCAGGCCCACCAGATACAAAGTGTCTCCAATACTTTCCATAACATTTAAGCCTTTTTGTTAAAGAAAGGGGAATGTGGGAGCTGACTTTAAAATTCACCTGTTCTGCGCTACCAAGCCCATGTCTGTGGGGAACCCAAAAAGACGGATCTAACAGAGACATGAAGCAGACTTACTGATGTTTTTCTAACACTTTCATTTTCTTTAAATAAAGCAAAAATATTTAAACTAATGCCTCAGGCAAAACTCTACTGAATCTATCTGTGTATCTATGCATTTCTGATGTATTTATCAGTGGCATATATATATATATATATATATATATATATATATATATTTAGAGAAGATACCAAAAACGTGTTTCAGCATGTAAAAGATAACCTATAAAAAGGGTTCACCTCAACAGGGCATCTGAAGCCTGATAATTATTGCTTAAAAGTCAATATCTTGTTCCTGATTGACTACAGTAGAAGTACCCTCCTCTTTTAAATGCTAAAAGAATTGACCATTCTAGCAGATATTTTACTTTAACACTACAATAAAGAAAACTCTTACAGTCATCATAGAACAGGACAATTGACCCTATTTATTTACAAAATGATGGTTTTCCAGCGATACCTGGGTTTTATAATTAAAATCTTACATTTTGGTCTGTTTTCACCATCGCCATTTTATTAGCCGATACCCTCGCACACCTTGCTTACTTAAATAGAAATATCTGCTTTAAAACCAACAAGTCTCAACCACTGTCCAGCTTCCTAAGAATATTACTAAATGTACTGTTCTCTCTCCTGCTCTTTACCAGTCTAGCATCATGTTAAACAAAAAAACTATAGTATTAATTACAATCCCATTAGGAAGTTAGTCTTCATAAACTATGCCAAGCAAGGAAGACAGAGTTCCTTTACACACTCTTCCAGCAATGTTGCCAGTTTAAGCAGCAGCAGCAGCCCGCTCTCAGTCCAGCTGCGCATCTCAGCCTCTCTTGCTCCTGCGTTGTGCCAGCGCAACAATTAGTGCAGCCATGAAGTGAACCGGGATGGTTTTCCTTTCTTTTCCTTTATTTCCTAGGTTAATCAGTCTCCAATCTGATTTAGAAGAACGGTCTACACCAGGAATTTACTTTGGAACAGGATAATGTGTGTATTAAATACACAGTAATTCCAGAATACTTTTTCCCAAAAGGTGTATTTTGGCTTAAGTGTGTCTGCACAGGGAAAATTCCAGAGTAGCTATTGTGGAAAATCTTATTCTAAACTAGCATTCTGAAGAATTTCATAGACAATATCCTAAAAGAAGGTACTTAATGTGCACTGCATGCAGGAAAACAACATACATAATGCAAGGGTCATGAGTACTATGGAAAACTGAATCAAAAACATACTCCAAAAAATAGAGTCTATCAAATAATACACTGGAAAAAAATTCTGCTACTGTTTAAGTTTCTTGCCACTTGCCAGGTCATTATTTCATCTGTTTATTCATGCTACCGTACTTTAAAGGATGGCCTCTGATATAAACAAGCAATACCCACCTGATATGTGAGTTTTTCCTTGCCAAGCGAAGTATATATAGAGGTTTCCAAAAAACAAGCTGTAACCAAAAAGGACAATAAAGGTGAACAGCACTTTCTGTAGTAGGATTAAGGTTGTAGCATTGTGGTAATACTATTCTATGCAAAAAATAGTACTGTGCAGTTGTGAATTAGTCACTCCCCACACAACTGCTTACTCCATAGAAAAGTTCAAAGACAAGTGGAGGATTCTTCCCCATAATGTCAGCAATCAAGACACAAGGTGGTAGCAAAAAATGAGGAAATCTACATCTAATTTTGGAAGGGTATAGGTTAGAAAGCTAACATATTTATGAAGATGATTTTATAATACTTTCTTAGAAGAGTCTTGTGTCTTAAGTATTGCCCCAGCAATGCTAAATTGTTAATAGCTCAAGGGAAATTCTGTGTTCGCACCTACAGTTTCCTGAAATACAGCAATTCTGAATGATTCAAAACAGCCTTAGAGCCAAGTTTCCTCACATAAAACCATGGCTTTACTCATTGTAAAACACACTATTAGTCAGGTTTGTGGAAATTGCTATTCTGATAACGTACTGATATGTTAATTCTGAAACCTTAAGGAACACCAGAAGCATGCCACTGGTTCAGACTGAGGTTCTACTAATCCAGTATTGTGTCCCAGCACAATTGGATTATAGCCATCGGTATAATCTTCCTCAGACACTTTTTCACCAAAGGAAACAGTCCCAGACTTTTTAGTCTCTCTTCAAGTCAGCAGCTCTATCTTCTTGCATATTTTTGTTATTTTTCCCTATATCCTAATTACATTACAGTCTCCCAAGAGGCATAAACTATATCTGCACAAAAAACTAAATGGCAGCAACACACTGTCCGCTACCTTGTTCTCTCAGCCTTTCTTGACGCCAAGCCTGCTGTTGATGCGGCACTTGAAGCTTAATATCAGAGAACTATCAACAACAAGATGTTTTTTCTGACTCCTGACTGCTAGATCAGTCTGTGGACTGGGGCCTCTATCACCAGGACCCACAGCCAGGCACGGGCATAGCTGGAGACAAACACTCCTCCAACGCAGCTCCAGAGGAGCTGAAGGCCCAGGGCTGAGTTTAAACAGGGCTCCTGAACCCATGGGCAGATGGGAGAGCTGGAGGTCCCAGGTGAGGTTGTTCAGGACCATTAGGGCTTATTAGTGCACTCAGAATCCTGACACACCTTAGCACAGCCCTCCACAATCAACAAGATTTCTGTTACATATGTCAAATGCTTCCCTAACAGAAATGTATCTTTTTAGCATATGAAACTTTCGTTCATTGTTCTATAATGCACAATAGCAATAGAAATGTTGCATCCAGCCTTCCCTCCCACTTCACTGACTGCAAGGTACCAGTGAAGTATTTTTGATGCAGTCTCCCACTTATCAAAAATTGTAAAAAGTAGAATGCATACACAACCGAAGAAACAATCAAAAACAAAGCTTACCTGGACTGTAAGAGTGCCCAAAACACCCCACTGTTCCTTCCAATGGTGTTTTCATCAGAATTTACAGTCAAGCAATTTCCCTGTGCCGTCCAGAGCACTGAAATATACAGAACATGTTGCTCGGGAAATATATTTTAGAGGTATATTCAAATATGCCAAAGAATAATAAGCAGGGTAAGAACAATGCTTACCAGCAGCTGCAATGCCAATAAAAACAGAAGCAGTGTAGAAAGTCCATGTAGCAGGCTGGATAAAAACTGCAATGTACAGACTAGAATAGAACAGAACAGTTTATTGAATATAGACTTAAAATGGACAATGCTCTTTAACAACCAGATACCTCACTTAGCTCCTTCTGATCAGCTACTCTCTCCTAAGTGAAACTGGAAAATAGTTTAGGTCCTATGTGAAAAAAGATAATTTTTTTACCCTACTAAGCATCTAGAATATTTTTTTTATATAGTCATAAATCTGAGACCACAACCATAGCCAGCAAAGTCTGGAAACGCTGTGGAAAAACTACACTCTGTTTCCAGTAGGCAGAAGTACTTTGCAGTTACACATCTACAGACAGTATCTCACCAGGTGCCTTCCTTAGGCCGTACAATTTAACGTACGGCATGGTAGCCTTAGGTGCGAAAAAAAGGAAAGAAAAGATTTCAAAGGAAGCAGAGAAAAATTCAAAATGAATACTTACCTATAAAATATGCCACTAACAACCATAGAGAGCTGAGGTCCTACTACCGCAACCACTGAGGGTGATATAAGATTTGACGCAGAGAATACTCCATAAATAATGGACATGCTACATAAATAAACAAAAAAGACGATTAAGTACTTAAAAGAAAACATAGGGTATAAGTGAACTGATTTAGGAAGGTTCAGTCAATCCCAAAATATCAAGTTCAGCACATACATAACTAAAGTAACCATAAAACTTTCACGGTCAAACTTTTCCTTCCTTTCTTCTGTTACCTTCACCCATTGCACCCTATATGGGAGGGCAGGAGTGTACAAGCACTTCTTGGATTGTTGAACAGACTCCCAAACTATTGCAGGCAAGCACATCTTGCAATTCACAATACACATTTGTCAAACTGTGCCTTAACAATATTGTTAGGTTACTGTATTTTGTGCCCAGCACTACAAGAGAATGTTTCAGAGCCTCATTCATCTATCAGTGAAGTTTTCGTTTGCTGACAAATACATCACAGAAATTTTAGAGATGTAATTTTTGCCAGTTGTATTTTTAGTTTAAATGAAGACAGTAAACCCTTCAAAGCAGCACCCAGGCTTTCCTACATGACAGATTAATTTGGCGTACAAAAGGTCCCTGACCATGCTTGGCGAGTTTAGCTAAGCCAGTGCAATAAACGAACGGAATGGCTTCTTATGGCTTTGCTTCTTGTCTTTCTGACTGCTCCTTTCACATTTATGTTGCAGTATTTCCTGGAAGTTGATCCACATCACCTATCCTACACAAACACACAGAGGTGCACAAGGGCAAACAACCAAGGCCATAGTTAGCGGTTTTATTTATTTTAAAACTTCCACATTCTTCATCTCCTACGATAAAATGCTGAGAATGTGATGATCATATGGTGTTTTTTCTCCCTACAAAGAAAACATGCAAAACAGATATGTAGTTCAACTAGAAATAATTCAGAGTATAACTAGAGCAAATGTGAGAAGCCTGTTTTAAACTGCTTTAAGTATGCTATTAAACTGTGGAGTCAGCAGAACACTACAATCTCTTGCCAGTATATCTCTACCAGGTGGAATTATAACTAGCTTCACCCTGCTAGGAGCAAAGTAGTAAGAAGTTCTGTGTAAATTACCTTGTGTAGCCACTGCCATGAAAATCTGTGCTGTTTAAATTTGTGATAACAGTTTGCTGTGAGGAGAAAACCATACATCGTAATACATTAGAATAGATCTTGTAGCTTGAGAACACTTGCATCTGTTTGAAGTCAGTATCAAATGTTAGAATTAATCATTACTCCACAAAGTACTTAAAATAATTTAAAGTGTTAATTACAACCCATAAGACCTCCACAATGAAGGTGAAGGAGATATTTGGCAGGATTTAGGACTACATCATTATTTCACTGGAGACCTTAAAATATTTCACAAAACACCCCTCTCTAGCAGATATGTATGACTATCTTCATTCAAGAAGTGGGGAAAAAAAAGGAGAGGTTTCAAAATACTCTTAATTCGACCCAACTATGAGCTGCTGGTAAGAGTTTCCATTCTTTTTAGCGTCCTGTTATTTTCCTGTTCCTTTTTATTCCCTTGAATCAGCTTTAGCGATCACAAGACCATGTAATTAGCTGGATTGGCGGGCAGATCTGATTGAAAGTCACCTGTAATAACTTTAATGACAATAAATTACACGATGGCATGATCAGTGTGACCAATTCAGTGAGGTGCTGTGAATTCGTTGCAGAACTAAGATCACTGGGCTGTACCTACGTTCTCGCGTACAGTACCACGCTGCACTATGACTTTTACAAAAACTAAGTAGTTGTTTCTATGACTATTTGCCCTTCCGTATGTCTGAACCCAGAAAGGATTCTTCTTGCATGCAAGAAAAGAGAAGCTGTAAGACCCGCAGGCTCAAGAGGTATGTTGAAATCTAACTGTCCCTCAGGCACGTAACTAATATTCAAAGCAACGTCAACAACGCAGTAAGTCAGGGGATCTGGGCTACATATGTCAGCAGCAGGATTCTAAAACTTTCAGTAGTAAGAGGGCAATCTGCTTTTAATAGTAAATTTGGATTATGTTACGCCAAGTTTCACTTCTGCATGCAAAGAGATACACGATACCAAAGCAGTAAATTACTTATTCAGATGGAAGGTGACTTGGCAGTTCTAGCAACTGTGGAAGTCTGACTACTTGTCAGATGTTATCCTCGTACTCCCCTTCAATGTCAAGTTTGTTAGAACAGAAAAATATGCTAGATGAGGAAAAACACTCTAGGAAAAACTAGCGGCATGGTTAATAATAACAACTTAGGCGAATATTTTGAAAGAGACTATATAGAATAATCAGAAATATGGAAGGTCCAATGTAATTCAATTGTTAAATATCAGAAGTGTCAAAACAGACTCTATTTTGAAGTTTAATCATTTGATAAGACTCATTAATTTTCTACTTTCTAAGCAATCAGGCACGGTTACATATGTAGCTATGCTATCTCAGAGAAATAAACTGCTTAATTATCCAGTTAACCAACTTAATCTAGTTAAGACTAACCCCAAAGAAAGGAGACAAAATGTCAAGGTGTCTTGCACATTAAAAAATCCCAAGTAAAGCAGCTCTTACATTAGAGTACCCAAAAGACAAGAAAGGATGAATAACTGATAGAAATGTGGCACGTTTTGAAATTCACACCTACCGCAATATTCCCACATGTCTGGAAAGCCGTGAATATAAACATAAATGAGACTCCCAAAATAATTATGTTGAAAAGCTTTTTTGATTCAGGAGACATTTTGTGTTTTCTTGACAAGTCCTCAGCTTCAGTCTGGAAAAGTTCTATTTCCTTTTAAAAGTTTCCTCTTCACCTCTGTTAAAAACAAACAAGCAAAAAGAATAAAACAAAAAAGAAAGCTTAAAAAATGACGAGTGCTTAGGGGCTACTTATTAGCTTAACCATCAACTAATCAAGAAATCTGGTAACTTTCTTAAATAATGTACAGCAAAACCAGTAACTTGGAAAAAGAAAAAAAAAGTCCAGTACGAAGGGTAAAGACCAAGATTCTCTCTACCTTTTCCCATGAAGTTAACAGGGCAGACTGCAGTATGTTACTTCCTCATGACATCTCTTTCCCCCCAACGAAGCAGTTTTCCAGATGCTGAGCTAGTTAACAGCCCGGTTTCTTGCCATTGTTCTAAATCAGAATTCTGCTCCAAAGCCTTTAAATCACCTGACAAAGGAAAGATGAGGCATTCGTACACACGAGTCATTTCCACGCATTGGACAGGAAATAAGGGACATTTCGCAACCCAGATCAGCTGACCCAGCCGAGACAGCCCTTGTGCACTATGGGAGATGCAGTTTTAGGAAAGTACACTTTTTCTGCTTGACAGGGTGGAGAACTCCTAATCCTTAAAATAAAAGGATTTGTAGTAGCTTTTAAGAATTACAATCTCCATCCACTAAATAATACCCAGCAAGATTAAAACACTCCTAGCATGGTGTCTAAGAAGGCTATTCAGCTGAATTCAAACACATACAAAGTCATTCCAAAGGGAAAATGATTCCCACCTGGGAGAAACGACATCACTCAGTGCCACCAACACACATGCTCTGCACAGTGCTTCTGCCTTTCACTGCCTCACTGACCCAGGAAAGTTTTCATAATCTTTCACTGCGTTATCTCGAGGAATAACATTCTTTTTTAGTAATTACATACCTTAACATTTTACTTCACAGCATTTCTAAATAATAAATTTAAGATCAATTGATCTTTAATTTTTTAAGATCTTCGCTAAAGCAGCAGCAAAATTGAAAGAGGATCACACATCTTGTATGGATGGAACGGCTGCTTTTTACTGTTACTATCCTGTGTCTATCCCCTCGGGCCTCCAAGCATTCAGCTAAGTCAGCTCCATTTAACCGATGGCCAAAGAGGAAGGGAAGGAAATATAGAACTGGTTGAAGTAAACACAGAACTGATTGAAGTAAATAATCAAATTTTACTTCTGCTATCTACAATAAAGGACTTAAATAAAATCCATATTCCAACTATTGTTAAACCTTTAACTCTTTTTTTAACTCCTGAGCTGTATTTTCTAAAAATGCAGATTGATTTATTTATTTTCCACTTGTGGAAGAAAGTTAGTATGAAAGTCAGAGGCTGCTTTACAAAGATCCATTTAGAATATCAAGGTGGGTTTTTTAAACACAACTTCTCTTCCTTTTCTATACTCTGAATTTACAGTAACAGATTGTTAAGATCCTCTAGGCACTGTGTCCTACTCACATCTTCCCTTGTGCCAGCACAAGCACTCATCTAGCTGCACAGCAAACGGGGCTGGTGTGCTGGACCAATTCTTTTGGCAGCAGCTTGTATTGATTTGAAGTGACTGTGAAACTACTGAACAAGGGACACGGGAAACCCCCCCTGTCATTTTAGGGAAAGAATTGTAAAGATAAACTTCAAACATCTTAGAGAAAGGGTTTCAGCAGACGACTCAGGAAAGTTTTAATCAAAATCCTCTGGGAAAAGATGATGAACAATATAGCATGAAGCAATATAAAATGTGTAGTACTCATTTATTTGACTTCTTAAGTCTTTTGTAGCAGGAAACAAAGTGTCACTATTTATGTCATTGCTTATTATTATACTTCCTCAGTGTAAAAAGGTGTTAAATATAATTATAGTAGCAATTTAAATTCTAATATTGAATTTGCTTTCTTATCTCAATGCCATTATTGCTTTAAACAAATCAGTAGAGAACTGCCTCTTCTTTTTTGAACGTACTGTTATGAAACTGACAGGTGAAACATTTATCATTGTTCTAAGATGAGAAGTAGGTGTTATGGTTTATGCTTGCAGTTCAGGCATTTTATTCAGTGCCTCAAGTGACATCGCAACTTTTGGGGTGAAGGAGCAGCTTTCACTGAATTCCCCTGACAAAACTCTGGGAATCTGCTAGTCATCCTCACACAAGGGCTTTGCTAATCCTTACCCTTGTTGCGATTGTACCACGCGTGCTGCCAAAGCAGGAAGGTGCAGCCAGCGCTGTGCGGACAGGAGGGTTTCTGACGCTTCCCAGCTCGGCCCACAGCTCCCTCACAGACACTGCTGCAGCCAGAGATGGCTTCGCCCCAGGCTCCGCCACCGCCCCGCAGCGCGCACCCATCGCGGCGGGCCCGGAGCCGCAGGGACCGAGGCGGCTGCAGCAGGCACCGCTCCCGGCAGCGGGCGATAGCGCCCGCAAAGCGCCCGCACCGGCCTGGCAGGGCTCTCGCACGCAGCCGGCTGCGGCGAGGGAAAAGAGCTCCTCTCCACAGCAGCCAGCCCAGGAAAAGCGCCCTCAGCACGGCCCGGGCCGCGAACTCCCCCCGCCTCCCCGCACTCTCCCTCCCCGTCCG
>JAAGAY010148331.1:0-74995 GCA_011801015.1 Ardeotis arabs
GTCAGATGACAGAGGCGCCCAGGACTTAAGAGCTCCGTCACCTCACTCTGAACAGCTGTGATGGTAACGAGCTGGGATCACCTTCGCAGGACTCCAGCAAAGACGCTGCTGCTCAACGCAGTTGCTCCGAAACGCAGTTCACCTGCTGCTATTAATACCACAACACATCAGCACCGGTATTCCTCACCCCGCCTTTCTCTACCTTCCTGATGGGTTTCATGGCAGAGATGTGTCCTGTAAACCCAGCACCGCAGCTACGCAAGGACAAGGCTTCAAACGCATTTCACCAAATGCCAGCACACATACGCTGCTCCAGACCCGGCTGCTGCCCAGTCTTTCTTTGAGAGGCAGCGATCATTTTAATGTAGTAATTGAGCTGTCTGCCCAAATGCCAAGCTTCAGAGTTCATACAGAAGTTCTAGGGCTATCGAATCCCAGATCCTACGCTGTAGCCAAAACCCAAAAGTAGAAGCGAGGCAACCAGCCAAACCAGGGGCACATGAGAAAAAGGCATGAAAGGGAAAAGCGGAGGCTGGATTTGCTATGAGCACAGAAATCCCTCTATCGCGGTATACTCACCACCCCGTACTTCAGTATTTCTAGCACGTGGATTGCCCATGTCGTCTTCTGCACATGTAGCAAGCAGCCACCTTGCCCTAAAAAGCACTTTGGACTGGAAAGCCTGTCCGCAGCATGTCCTTAGCCCTGCTGCTTTCTCCCTGGATGTCCTTACCTTCTTGCAGAGAACCATCTGGTGATCAAAGAGAAAGAAAACACGCTGCTGGTTCCGTCCATAAGGCTGGTAAATCCAGGACATCTCTCCCGTGTAGATCAGCTCTGAGCTGCGGTCCAAGATATCGTCTCCCTGGAGGGCACAGAGAACGAGGGCGAGTGAACCACCGCTCCCCAGCCGGGGCAGCGGACACGTTTCTCTTTGCAGGATGGGGAGAAACAATAATTAAATAAGATTTTTGGCCCTTCTGCAGCTCTCAAAGTCACCCTGTCTGACTTCAGATCAGAAACTGGAGATAAGGGATAATTCTGAAGGAGGGGGAATAAATGAAGTAGGTGTGGACACCTTTAAAACAGCATCCCAAAGCACGTCCCCTCCCAAAATCTCAGGCCAGCTACCAAAGCCATCTACCCTGGGATATCAGTTCCCCCACCCGTGAGGCTGCCAAAGCTCACCCCTCCAGATTGGCGCCTCCCTTCCCACTCACTCAGGCAATTACGATCCCTTCTCCCATCGCTCATTAGAGCTCCCCATCTCCAAAAAATTGTCAGGACCACCCCGGCTCCTCTGGCAGCCTCCAGCCCCCCTGGCTGGCAAGGACTCCCCGGCTGGCTGCCAGAATGCCCTCACCCTTCCTCTGCCTCCAGCTAACACTTGCTTTCCTCTCTGTTTTTTTTTAAGGATTCATGAGCAGATGGTCTTGAAAACACAGCAGTCTCTCTCCCACTCTCCGAGAGAACAAATGCAGTCACCCTCCGCTAATTGGGATGAGCTGGACTTTTTAAAAAGTTAATTAAAATCTATTTATTAAAAATGGGTGAATTCACCACCACCTGCCCTGTGGGCATCTCAGCGTCTCTCTCACTCTGAAACACCAGGATGACTTCAGCTAAAAGGTAAGGAGCAGGATTCAGGAGCAAGTGAGAGAAAAGGTTTTTTTTCTTTTTGGCTCTGAAACTAGTGCAGTTCTGGCTTTGATTCCAAACAAGAATCAATTTCTGGGGCAAGACCATCTCAACATCCTAGCAAACAGCTTGTAAAGGGGGGCAGCTACAGGGGGGCATCTGTACTGCTTACCCTTGTAGGTGCCAAAGCAACCCAGAGCCATCCCCACTCCTCATTTCTGGGTGAGGGTTTCGGGCTGCCGTTCAGGTAAATGTGTAATTAACCTCTCAGCACTGATCGGAAGCGACTGCCCGAGTCCCTGGGCCCTGTGACAACAGCTACTTCATTAAGTCACTGCATCATCGCGCTGCAGCACAGACTTTCAAATCGCCTTAGTGAGGTATTTATCCACCTCTCCATCTCATTTCTGCAGCCTAATTAGGGACAACTTCCCGGGAACACAGAAGGGCCGGGCCCTGTGTCGCGCCGTGTCTCGGGAGCGGGGTGGCCAATTTCAGCCGTGAGACCTCCTGGCCAGAAATGGGGGACCTGTGCGCTGCTGCCACAGCTCAGGTGTACGCAAGGCCTCCAACAAGGCTTGAAGAAAACACACCAGCTCCAGAAATTGTCGGCTTTCCTGGCTAAACCTGAGCTTACATGAAGAAGAGCAACAGAAGCCTATGGATGAGAGCTTTTATGAGAGGGGGCGAGCCTAGAAGAGGCTGGCGGCTAAACATAGCAAGCCAGTTTTGTCTTTTACTCCTGTGGTAGCATCTCAAGCCTGAGGACACGGAGAGGACTCTGTAAACACTTCTACTTGATTAGCTGAATCCAAACCGTGTAGTCCCTGCAAGCGCTATGAAACAAAAAAATCAGATCTGAGATGATAGGATTTGTGTTGCATTTTTTATGTTGGGAAAACAATTTATATATGCAGTTTATAGGCTAGAAATAGATGATTTCCCATGCTGGGTTAGCAAATTTGGAAATACATGTTGCCCTCCCCAGCCGGCATCAAGGTTTCCACTGCGCATCCTGCTACGTACAAAAGGCAGCAAAAAGAAACCCAACTCCTCTTTTCTTCACGCGGTCGCAGGCAGAGTCCAGCTCTCCGTGCGCCGCGACGGGAGCAGAAGGTCACCCAGACCGCAGTTGGCCGCGTGCCTCACGCTCCCCCGAGCTTGCCAGCACTAGAACGGCATGCGAAGCCCCGGGGCTGATCCCGACGGCTGCGGCTGAGGGTCAGCTGTTCTGCTGCTGCTGCAGAAAGCAGGCGAACAACTCCCCAGCTACGCCCTAGGTGACCACCGCCTTCTGTAACGAGGAACTGGGAGGAACCAAAGGTTTCTGACTAGTGTTACGAGCTCCCAGTCTGCCCCGCTCCCTCTTCCCGTGAGCAATCCCTGAGGAGATGCTGTTCCAGGCTCAAAAACGCTCACCAGACCCGCGCCCACCTCCTGACTCGGCTCCTTGCTATCGCTGCTGGGCACAAAATCCCCTTTCCTCGTTACCATGCAGCGAGCAGGGCTCTCTGCCGCCCGGCACTGCTGTTCTTTAATTAGAGATTGACAGGCTGATTAGCACTCTGGGCTACAGAAAGATCAGAAAAAGGAAAGCGAGAGAAATGTTGTCCTTTTCATCAGGCTCATTTTTTGATACCTTCTGTTGCTCGGGGCGGGAAAAAAAAAAAAAAAAAAGAAGAAAAAGAAGAAGGATCCGTTTCAGATCCCGATGCAATATTTTTCCCAGGAGGATTTCTCATCAGGCTGTCCGCACTTTGAACACAGCACACTGGATGCACGCATCTTTTTTTCCATGTCATTCTTGGATTCAGCAACGTAATATCAGGCTGAGGCCAACTATTACATATTACATAATTAAGGGCACCAAGTCTTGATTTAAAGCACCCGTAAATAACAAGAATGGGAAGAAATGTAAAAGGACAGTTTTCATTCTATTTCTCAATTATATGTATTTTTCCCTTCACGTAAATTTAACTCTCTTCAAACCCGCCAAAGTGGCAACCCGTGGAGATCTTTGGTAGAAATATCTAGGTATCGACGTAAACCAAAGTAATCTTTTTAAATAGCAAGCTAAAACTAAACCAGGCTGATGAGCAAGGCTCTCCTGTGCCAAGCATCCCGCCACTGCCTCAGGGACCTCCACAGGTCCCCTCCCAGGCACATCGCCTCCGTCCTCGGAGAAAAACCTGGGCTGTGAGGGAGGAAAAGCGCTGCTGGCAGCCGCCACAGGGGCTGGAGAGGGACCCTGACACGCTGCAGGGATCGCTGCTTCGTTTTGTTTTGATGTGGTTCAAGAGCTGCATGAAAAGGCATAAAACAGAGCAATTGAGGTGTGCCAAAGCGCAGATCTGCGCTCCATCTCCACACCACCCGCAACGGGCGCTCAGCGAGGGCGCGGTGGCACTCGAGGCTGCGGTGGGCACTGCAGCCATGCCCACGCAAAGGGCAAAGCTTGTAAATCGTGCCCGGGCACCGCGGGACGCTCGCCAGCGTGCCTCCACGGGCATGCAGGAGCCGCAAGGAGGGCAGGAGAGCGGCGAACACGCTCTTCCCATGGCTGTCCAGTAAAGACTGCACGGGAGCAGACATGGAAAGGAAGGCAGGAGATCACTGCGCAAACTGGGGCTTGCAAGGACTTCGAAATGATGGTGGGCCTGGTGGAAGAGATCTCTTTATAGCGCTGTTGTGTGCGTATATCTATCTACAGCTTACCCACTAAGCTTTGAGATCCGTAACTCTCTCTCAGAGGGCAAGAGGACAAGAAGGGAATGTAAAGGCCGCCCGGGATGGGCTCTGTCTGGCCTGCTTGATGTCCGATCCAGAGGAGACTTCGCAGGCTGGTCTGAACCCGCGCCAGCTCCCCTTGTGTGCTGGTTTTGCCTGTCTGCCTTTAAATGTCACTGTTTTGATCTGAGGGTCTGTCAGTACAAGTAAGGGGAGGACGCTGAGCGAAGGGAAACAGAGGCTGAACATCAGGAAAGGCTTCATAACAAGGAGAGCTCTCAGACATCGGAAGGTCTCGGCGGGAGGCGGTGGAAGCCCTACATTCTGCACCATTAACAACTGAAAGGACAAAAGGCACTGGAGAATTTGGCGTAGGCAGGGCAGCACCTCTCTACATCTGTTTATATATTGGAAATTCAGGTTACAAAATAAAGTAGTGAGTCATGCACGGCAACAGTCCAATCCAGGCTTTTTGGTGGAGACCACGTTCCTCCGAATTACACAGGAATGCATTTCAAAGTGACTGGGATTATTTCTGATTTACAGCAGTCAGCGAGATCAGAATCCTCCCTTCAGATTCTGCTCAGTCACTACTTGTGTAAAGCTGCCAACAAGGCTTCACGCCCCGGCTGCTGCAGCACGGTTAGAGCCGCTAGAGCCAAGCCACCCGCTCTTGGTCCCATTTCCAGTTTAAACCATCAGACCTTGCTTATGTGACTTCCCGGAAAGTCCGGCCTTGGCTAACTCAAGGGTATTTGGATTTTTCAAACACTGGCCTGAAAATTCCCCTTTACAGGGCCATGCAGAAAATCTTGGATAAAAATGATTCCTGAAACGCACAGGCACAACTCCATGGGATTCAGTAAAATCCCTTCTGCTTAAATTAGTTAGGGCATTTCCCCTACTTCTGCTGTTGGTTTTAGGATCAGCAATATGTACACATTCCAAATAACACCCTCTCCTTGGAAGAAAATGTATACATACACTTGGTATACAAGAACATTTCAAATATTCACTCGCTAAATATTTTTTGTTTGGTTTGGATTTTGTCTTCCGCTTTAAAAATCTTTTTCCAGCATCTCGTTGCAAAACACGGGTAGATTTAGAAATGAAAATGCAGTTTCACATCAGAGAGTCAACATCGTTAGGCTAGAGACATTGAGGAAAACCAGACATTTCTCCAAATGAAAGATTTCAATGTGCTTAAACATTTAGCCTTGCTTGGTGCTGAAATAATTAATCAACTGCAACATCCCGTGGGAACTAGGGATTATCTCTGTCTTGTGCCCTGGCTGGATTTCTGGTGGAAATAAGCCTGATCTGATAAGTTTTCCTGCCAGTTCCTGCTTTCTTGTACTTAGTGTTTTTTTCAGATTGCCTCAGGAAGGACTGTGCTGCGCAGCCCAGGTCCGTGCTGCTGCTGCTCGTTTGCCCCGCCGCGATGGCTGAGGAGACCAGGAAGCCTCTGTGACCCACAGAGGGACAGAAAGAGATCAGCAGAGCGGGGCTTTTGGAGGCTAGCAGCTTGGGTTTGCAAAGCCTAAAGAGAGTATCTGCACAGATCTAGGACAGATCCAAGCATCTGGCCCTGCCTGCAATTTCTCCTGCTTTCTAGCTTCATTATAGTTAACTTGTAAGTATTTTGGGTTTTTGTGCATCCTTCTGGCCGTTACACGGACATCTGCGAAGGGATCTGATGGTTCAAAAGTCACCTTAGAGCAGAGAATCAAACAGTGAAGTCCTCTGTCCGATCTAGCTCTCATCCTCTGGTGTTCTCATCACACCTTTGTGACTCTTCTAGATCCAAAATACAGAATGGAAATGGCAAGAAGGGTGTTTTGCTGTGAATGGGGGCAGTAGCTGTATTCCCACCGGATCTCTGAGCAGTAACAACAGCAGGTTTGGCTATACTATGAGAGGCTGAAGGATGGTGCTGTAATATTCTGCTTAGAATTCGGAATAGTTGAAGAAAGCCTGGAAGAATGATTTGGCAAGTTCCTGAGGACAGAATGGAGATAAAGAACAGGTACTGCTAAGCAGGAATGAATTATAAAGGATGTGGCTAAATAAAAATGAATTATCAACTGAGCTAACGGAAGAGAAAAAGAAACTGCTATTCCATAGATCCTATGTGGAGGTCACCTTGGCTTTCCACTCACACATGAATATTCACTGACTTGGAATTGATCTGTCCTTAATCTAGATTTATTTACAACGAGGGTCTGGGCATTTCTTACAAATGACACGCATTAGCTCATCACACGGAATACACTCAAGGCTGAAGATATATCTGATGGTGCTGTGCCTCCTTGAGAGCAGTTTTCTAATTCTGAAAATGAGTCTGCGTGTCAGAGAGAGAGAGGTTTCTTCGCAGTAAACAACAATAAAACAATCAAGGAAATCATCTGCATTCTCTGCTCACACCTAATTTAAGACCCAGCTAGGACTGATGCATTTGTGTGTTTCATCAAGAGATTCAGGGCTGAATCCAACCTTCATTACAGCAATGAAACTAATTCAGCCAAGGAGGATGCATAATAAGCTGAGGCACCTGCATTTCTCTCCCTCTCCTCTCAGCCTTCCTAGATCTTTTCGAGAAAAAAAAAAGAAAGAATTAAAGGATTAATGCATTTTTCCCATCTACTAATTTACACAGTGTGATTCCACTGACTTGAATGTGGAGTTACTCCCAATCTTCATGACTGTGAGGAAGAAGAAAGGCTGTTCCGTCACTCTAAGTGTCTACTTGCTGAACGCATGCACTGATGACAACAGAGAGGGATTTACAAAACCACGTGTCCTCAGTCTGCTTCAAAAACTCTATTTACCGATTACAGTCATACAATGATTTTTTTTAAATCAGGGATGAAAAGAAAAGGAGGAACATAATTTTACTATGGCTTTTTTTTAACTTCAGCTTAACATATTGGCTTCTAATCCTAAAGCAACCACCAGAAGAGTTTTCTCCATTTTCTTAACCTGTCCCAGTTTCCAGGTCTTTTTGCTGCCTCGTTCCCTACTTCTTCCCCAGTGACAAAGCACAGAGCCAGAACACACAGAGTTTGATCCAAATCTCGCTTACTCCCAGGACAACAGCATCCAGATTTCCTCTGATGAAGTTGGACCTAGACCCTAATGGTACTCTGAAGAAAATCTAATGTTTTACCCTTTAACTACCACCTCCCAGGTCTGTAAATATGACTTCTGTCCCAGGTTTAATCCCAGTTCTGGGGTCTTATCTGACATATATCCAGACCATCTTGTGTGACATGACCTACAAGGTCTAGGATAATCCCAACAACTGCATGGAATTTACTTTTCCCAGGTTTGTAGCAGCTCAACCAGGGCCGAGCAGGTGCCGTACCTCCCAGTCCAGAACGGAGGCCTGCCACTGAGCTATCTTGTCAATGTTCTCCAACCTCCGCTTCCGCTCGTTGATCTGGAGAGTAACGTTCCTCATGACGGCGAGAGCGGCAGCCACATACCTGTAGTCGCTGTCAAACACAAGAGGAAAGTCTGAGAAGTGAAGCCTGATACAAGACAAGAGTCCATCACTGCCAGCAGCATCATCTCACCACCCTTTAGAACGAAACACAGGTAGGATTTGCCACTCATTATTACGATACCTTATTTTTTCCATCAGAAATGCCTTTCTGGATCACCACAAAAGAGGAGCTTCCTTGAAACCGGAATAGTGTGTGTGGACCCGCCAGCTCCTCGGCTGGTGTGCAGGAGGGGAGCCCAGCTGCGCGCAGCCTGGCTTTCCCTAACGCAAGAACGGCAGCTGTGGATATCACCCTTCCAATTGTTAAGGTGCTCAGCTAAAGAACATCTTAATACAAAATATCTTCCAATTCCGCGGGAGGCCAGAGCCCCTTCCAAGCCATAAGGTGACTCCAGGAGTGCCACAGAGCGTTTGTCCCATGGCATCCGCGCTTACTGCAGACTTCAGGGGAGCAAATCAAAGCAGGTTTTGTTTTGTTTTGTTTTTCCTGGATGAGTGTAATAAGAAAAGTGAGAACAGCCTCCTGCCAGGGCCAGCAAAGATGATGATCAGTCTTTTCAAAAAATGATGCTGAAATCAATGCTATCGATTTCCACCCTGTGCCTCCTTTTCCATTCCAAGGAACCTTAAATGTTCATTTCAATCGGAAAGACAGGCAAGGCCAGCTGCCATAATGCCACCATAACACATTATTAACTTAAGGGCTGCTATTGACTGCTGACTAATGAGAAAACCTGCCGTCCTGGGCAGCTGCAGGGGGAACGGCTTCATTGATTATTGCGCGGGATTGCACTGGTGACAGGGAAAGCAGGGGTGAATGCTGTGAATTAGATCTGTTTCCCCATGTGATCCAAACAGGATAAATATTAAGAAAAAAACCACAATATGGTATACAATAGAATATTGCTTGCTATTTTGCCATCCGTCCTTGGATGAAATTTTGAGATGCATTTTCAATTTTTATTCAATTCTGATGTCAAAATTCTAGCTGAGGTTAAAAAAAAAAAAAAAAACCCCTACAAATTCCAGAACATCAGGACTGGTCCTTCGAGGAAGTAAAGGAGAAGAGAGGATGGGCTGTCTGACATATCTGTCACGATACACAATGAAGAATTTCTTGTGCCCTCCTTTGTGGGGCCATCTGTATGAACATCAGTCTGGTCTTTAAAATGTCCACAAGCTCTTGGAGGGACGTGGGTAAGTCACTGTGGCCAGAAGGGATCTGCAGAGCTAGGGAGAGGTGTAGGGTTTGGCAACAGTCACTAATCGCCTCCTAGCAATCACGCTCACGCAGAGAAGGGAGGCTGAGGTCAGTCTGCCCGTCAGCAGTCTCCTCTTTCTCATGTAACGTGTCCGTACGTTCTCAACTGGAGCTCAGTGCTGCAGCAGGAACGCTCAGGACACCAGCAAGCTGCACTTAGGACCTTCGTATATTTAATTCCTATTAAGCTGGAGTAAATCTTTAAGAGGTGAACAGATGTGGCTTTGTGAAAAATTCAAATGAACCAGGCTCAAAACAATAAGCGATTGAAGGGAGCCAGGCTCTGAAAACACCCCCATGCCTGCCTCCACGCAGCGTGGGCCAGTGCCAATCAAGCTGGGTTTTATCTTGGTAATGCTAATTCACTAATTCTAACGTTCTGTTTGAAGAGAAAACCCCATGCACGTTTTTCTTTCACACAGTAATGAAGAAAGAGTCATGGCTGAACTTTTTGGGCTCCTAGCCCATGTCTGTGGCAGAGCTGGCCAAAAACTTAGAAGAAAACATAACAGAAGCAAAGCATTTGGCCAGGGAAATAATAATAAGATAGCATTAACTATGAAATTAAGGTGAATAAATTGTTTCTCAATGATATTGGGGCTGCAATGACCTCTTTCAGTGCTCAGTCAGAATGTAAGTCTAGACTCTTGCCAAATATCACACGCAAACTCAGGGGAGAGTGGTCAGGTTCCTGGTTTCAGCTCTGCTGTCCTGACCCGGCACAGGGAAGATCCACAGCTCCTCAAGTACAATGTTGGCAAAGAGGAAGAAAAGAGAAGAAAAAAAAAACAAAAACAAAAACAAAAACATTCCTCCCTGAGTCAATAAAGTCTCCAGGGCATGCCTACGCGAATGAACATACGCCACGCACCAGGGCTGAGGTGAGGGACAGGTCTTCTGCTGGCTCTTCGTGCAGCCATGGGTTTCATGGGCACTGTGTTACAGCTTCGGGGAGCTCACTCTTTACTAACGCCAAGCCAGCAAACATAACCCCTCCTTAACCTTTCCAAAACAAGAGAAATGAAGTGTCCATGGCTGCGTCCTACCACTGACACAATCCCGTAAAAAAGAGCCCTCAGTCTGAATCAACTAACTGTTGCTTAACCACAGGAAAGGTCTCAGTGTCCACAGAATATATCCGATTACTTAACAACATGCTGATTTTAAAACTTCCCAAAGGAAAAAGGAATGTGCTCCCCAAATAATTCAACCCTTGTGTGATCGCACTGTCCACATCCCTTCGGTATGGCTACCGAACATCTCAGAGAAGGGCATTTGAAACACAGCCCTCTTCTCTGCTCACGTCTCCCCATCGAAAAGCTGCGTTGGAATTCACACCAAGTACTGTGGGGACATCACATGGCTGCTAAGGAAAAAAAGCCACGGCATTCGGGATCCCAGAGCTGGTTTCCGATACCCTCACATTCCCATGAGTCCGCTCCAAGTTTGATTTGGTCTCATTACAAAGGGAAAACCAGAAATTGGATCTGGAGTCAAATGCATGTCAAAACTGGTGATTGTGAACTGGGCACTCTGCTAGTATGAGTCAAACTCTTGACATCAGGTCAAAGCACATCAATGCCTCTCTGGTCACGTCATGTCCCTCTGTACTTCAGAGCTGGGTTTGGGGAAAACCAAAAAAATCAAACACTTGCAGAAGTTTCTGAAACATCTGTGGGCTTTTTTGTTCTCTGAAGCACTTCCTTTTAAATGGGTTTTGGCAAAACAAAGAAAATTGGCAAGGCAGGAGAAAATCTACTTTTAGGGTCCTGATTCTTCTTTCACCTTATTTTTATAGCAGTATATCACAATGGTATCACAGGTTCTTGATTTATACTAGGTCAGGGAGTCAGGCTGACTGCCCTCAGCAGCAGCAAAAGAGATCCTGGAAATTTTGGGAAGTAATCAAACTGCTGGGTGCTTCTCTGAACCCAGTGGCAAAATCAGAGATGGAATTAGGTGAAAAGTAGAGCAGGTTCTGAATTGTCCCCAAATCTGAGCAATCTGAGCATATTCCAGTTTGAGTTGTGCAGGCTGGCCCGCTACTTGCTATGTGCCGAGGTCCTCCTCAGGACAAAGGAACGAGCCATTCTGACCACTGAATGCTAATTAAGTAATTTTTCTAGTGTAACCGGTAGCATCAGAAAGTACATCCAAGGGTAATTAGTTCACATGTCTGATTATAACGGAGATGAGTTTGGCTCCATTGAGAATCAGTGCTTTGGGAAGCTTTTAAACTGTCTGCTGAACCTTTGCCCTTCCATTTATACAAGATGTCATGAAGAGAAGAGCTGGACAGAAAAAAAAACCCAACCTCAGTGTGCGTGCAGAGAGCAAACCCCGTGTGTAGAAGGAGCGGGCGTACCTGTGATCCTGCGCGGTGTACTTCAGTAGCTCCGCGAGCTGCAGCGGGTATTTGCAGATCTTCTGCACCGGCGTCAGGAGGAAACCGTCGATGGCAATATCAATCATCTGCTGCAAGAGACGACACGCTTCGAAGAAATGCTGGTACCTGCTATCTTTCATCAGCTTGGAAAGCTCCATGCATGCGTCCAAGTGGTTGTTACAGTACTCCGAGTAGATCCAGAAGCCGTCTTGCTGTGAGAGACAGGAGGAAAGGGATGCACACAGAGCGGAGCACGCGTCAGATGAGTGCTGTGAGGAGTCAACCACCCGACTGGCCAACAAGAACACAAAACAACTGAAGAAGAAAGAATACCCCAAGCAGGAGGAGGAAGGACTGACCCTGGAGTACTCTTCCTGCTTGGAGGAGCTGTGGCATGGTCACTCTGGGGGAAAAGGGAGGCAGAGAAGGACCTGCGTACCGACACACTGCTGAGGTCTCTGTAGGTACAGGCTGCCTTGGAGTCAACCCCCACAAAGCCTTATGGGTGTTCTCACCTTCAAATTGTGTGGTAGGGCTTTCTTTAAAAAAGGGAAAGGGAGAACCAAGCAAAGCTCTGGCCTTTGGTGATAAAAGAAGACAACCTTGTCCCTGCTCCTTGCAGGGGGGCTGGATTAGATGACCTTTGAAGGTCCCTTCCAACCCTAACCATTCTATGATTTTATGATTTCTGGAGCTCCTTCCTGAAAGATCACGAGCACCTGGGAAGCGTTCAGGAGCTGGGTATATTTGAAATTCTCTTTACCAACAGGAAATCCAAGGCACCAACCACTGCATGGATTTCCCAGGACCAGGGAGCCAGAAAACACCAAAGACTGGAAAAATAAACAAAGAAGAAAACCCACCAATGTGTGTGCCCACCCACCCTTTGCACTGGTCTAACAAGTCTTTTTTGTGCTAATTTTGTTGGGAACTCCTTTTTCTGCCTCCACTGGCCACAGCCGGAGCCATGGCAGGTCATCATCCGTAACTCAGGCTTGATCCATCTGGGTGACGTGGACAAGACAAAGGTCAAAGAGAGACAGGCACAAACTGACTGCCCAAAGTCCGATACTAGGGCTGTAGTTGAGACTGCTGATCCACGTGACAGGATCCTAATGTCCTCATCCCTCAGTTTCCCCAAACGGCTGAACAGGGATCATTTATCAGGAGTCTATCAGCCAGCTTTCAGCCCCATCTGATGGCAGCTAAGTGTCAGCTCCTCCTCCGAACAGCGGTAGTAATTCTTCCTATTGTCACTAGAAAGGAACTGACAGCACCGCCTTAAGACATGAAGCTTCAGCGACTGATTCCCACCAAGATCTCTTACATCTTTTTGGCACAGAGGTGGAATGTGATGCTGCTTGGGAGGCAAGGAGCAGAGATTGCAGGCTCTGACACAAACGAGCCATGTTAACGCCATCACGCAACTTCTCAAAAAGAAACTTGCTTCTCAATTAGAAGACCAACGACGCTGTGCACCTTTTCAGGGATGCCCTGCTGAAGTCTATCAGAAATTTCTCTCCTAAGAAACGAACTGTTGCCGGCTCAGCCCTGACTGTATGTAGCGAGGTAACGCAGTACAGGACCTGCATCCCGGGCTGGAGCGCTCCATACGTAGGCTCTGATACAGCAATTCTCCCTGAAGGAAAACCTGGAACTGCAGGACTCTCATTTTCTTGACATTTCCTGACATATTTACCACACTGGCCAATTTACCAGCTCCGGTAGTACGCGGCTTATGTAACAGTAGGACGGACTGGGCAAAAGCCTCCCGGACTGTATCGTCAGCTAAAATGTCCTGTTCGGTGTGCACTCAGCGTGAGCAAGTATCTGCTGTCCTGCTGCCACCCGGGCTGCAAGAAGCACCGGCTGGCACCTCCCCACCCAGCCCAAAAGCTCCGCAGGCAACTGAAGCTGGATGGGTTTTTAATCCCCTGCAAATGCATCTTGCTGCCACAATGAACAGCCCAGGCATTCGCTCTCCTCCGCTTTTTTTATGTAACACACAACTAAGGCCTCTTTTTACTGCTCAGGACTCTCTTACCTCTTCCAACCTTCTGGTCATCCCCAATCTGATTAGGGTGGCCTGTCAGAAGGTCTAAGTCATATTCTGAAGAGCAAAAGAAGGCGGGGAGTAGGTGAGGGACATTGTGCCTACGTAGCACGATTAAGGGTGGCCGTGAAAAGGTGTTGGGATTCATTATCCAACTATATGCTTCACTTCAAATTCTCCCTGCATCGATATCTCATGAAGTAAATGGAGGGCCATGGAGAAGTCTCTGGTATGTAACTAGAACAGTACTGATGCACAAAAGTCATTCTGAGCGGTTCCTGCCTCCCGACTTTTTCTGCTACTCCTCTCCTCTCCATCCCTCAAAACCAACCCCAAAACTCCCAGACAAAAATGCCAAATTAACTTACGTGTTCAAGGAAACACGGTCCGATTTCACTGAGATGGGGGTCCTCGTTGTTGTACTGTTTCTCCAAGTCCCGGACAAAACCCATCTGAAATCTGTAGATATCTTCGATGTTACCAAAGATGATCTTTAGCTGTTCATCGCTGAACATATCCCTCCTCTTCCGGCACTGCTTTAAGTAACCCTGGAAGGAGCAAGACAGAACAATCTGTAAAATAACCAAACACTGAGGCTGCTCCCAGATTTTACTTGAGGAAGGAGGAAGCAAAAACAAAATCAGAAGATGGCTCTGAAAACAAAATCAGATCAGTTACAGTATTGTACGTCTGTTCCTTCAAAAATCACTGCCTTGCAATATTCTGGGGAGCTCCTACGAACACTGCTGTTTCCACGTCCTCTTCAGTTGCACGTGGTGTTACAGAGAAAGCTGCAAGGGGCTGTTTGATCATCTGCCCGCTCCGATTTCACCTTTTAGCCACAATAAGCAGGACAAGGAAGCCCATCATCGTGCTGAGAAACACTCTGCAAACGTATGGTTGCATGCCCTTGGTCTAGGAAGAGGGTGTGGAGGGATAACCACCCTAGATGTTTCAGCATCAAGTAAAATGTTGAAGGAAAACGCTCTTCAAGCGTTCCCTGACTTGGAAGACAACATGGTTTTCATGGTTATTCATCTTCCTGAGTCTGAGACAAAAGCAGGAGGCTGCTGTCCTGAGGGTATCACGGCGGGGAACTCCAGAGGCGATGCAGCGGGTTGGGCAGGTGTTTTGGCTTGCCAGAGCAAAGGGACCCACCGTGGGAGCAGGCCCGGCTGCTGACCAAGGCCATCGAGAGGAAGGCAGCATTATTTTAATTGTGTAAAATGAGGGAGATGTTTTCTCAACTATCATCTTTCATCCTTTTCTTCCTTTTCTAAGCGGGACCAGAGGAAAAGGCTTTGTACCCTGTTCTGTACAACCATTAAGCTCCCTTACTGAGTCTATAGACATTCAGTCAAATGGAGAAAGAGAGAGGAAAACTGGGATGTAGAGAGTTTAAGGAAATTCTCCAAAATCCATAATGAATCCGCAGTAGATTTGGAAACAATTCAGATCTCCCGTGTCTCAGTTCAGTGCAGTAATAAAAAGATCCTCCTTGCTTACTCTTCATCTGCCCATGATACCCACTGGTACCGAGCCTGAGCTTCGTTGGACATCGTACGAACACAAATCGGTAGGCAAACACTGCTCTGACCTCAAAAAACTGAGTGGATCGATATAACATTAACACACCAAGTTCTGGCTGCCTCCCTGTTTTGCTGACCCTGCCTTATCCATGAGCTCACCATCCCGGTTTCAGCTGAATCGTGAGGACTTCTTCAAACACGCTTGCCTGAAGCACGTGTGGTGCAGGGGACGGGGTGACACAGAGAGGCTCTGGTTGCCTGGGCTGGATTTCTGGCTCTGTCACCATCCCGTGTGACATTGAGCAAATCACTTCATCCCCCCGTGCTTCGCCTGTCTGGACGACTTAGCCTAGAAACTTTGCAAGGCCAAATATCAGATACTACGTTGGCCTGGTCTGGACTGCGGCCTCTTAACTGGAAAGAAATAACCTCAGGGTCATCGTGAGATGACTTTGCCTGCCTTTATTATAGAGGAAGAGGAAAAAAAAAAGGAGAAAAAGAAGGGCAAAAAATGCCAACCGCTCCAGTTGAATGGCTATATTTGGGAACTCTAGATGCTTAGTCACACAGACGAACCGCCAGCTGGTGACACACAGCTGCTGGTCCACAATGCAAACTATTGGAATGCTATAATAAACTGTCCTTCAGCCTCACCATGTTCTGGGAGGGAAGAACTTCAAAGAGATGAATGATAAATGCAACCATGGCCAACCTGGCAAAGAACCAACCTCTGGGATGTCCAGCTTAGCTGCAAGGATGCTGTTACCCTGAATTAGCTGGCTTTTTCAGCTGGGAGGCTTGGGTTATGGAATACCTCCTGCATTTACTGAATCTAGGTCTCTCTTCTTCCAGGAGCTCCTTGATGACTCATTTCCCTGGGTTTCCCTCTCTCGTTTTTCAAGGCCAGGAGAAACGGGAGCAGGCTGGTTCCCACATTGCAGGACAAATAAAAATTCAGACTAGCAAGGAAGTGTAGAATATCTTTCCATTCTGCTGTTCACGTTTACCTGCTTATCTCAGAACAGCTTTCAAAAGAAAAAAAAAGAAAGAAAAAAAAAAGAAAGAAAAAAGACGTGCACCTGCCCATGAGGTCAGGCTCTTTCTGACACTGGCTTTGGTGCTAGCAGCGCTGAGCGCCCGCCGCGAGCCGTCTGTGTCAGGACCTCTGCCCCGGCGCGCGCTGCAGGCTGCCTGCGAGCCAGCCTCCCTGGTTTCTGCGAAACCCGTCGCTGGATGATTTATCTGAACATCTTCCAGCCCTGGGGTTGCTATTGGCTGCGACTGCCGTCTTGAATATTCCCCGTCCTCCCTGTGCTGGCTCATCGCTGTGCCCGAGCCACGTGTTTCAGAGAAGCTGAAGTAGCACATTTCTGTGCAGGCACCTAGAAAACCACGGGGAAAATAAAAGAACTCACGGAGTTCCCAAGCTCTATCCAGCTTCTGCCTTTGGATGGTTGGTTTCCAGCAACGGGGAGACTGCAGATTTATATAGAATGTGCAGCAAGAGCCAGCTAGAAGGCTGCTGCGTAGTTTTTCCAGTAAATTTACTTCTGTTACATAAAACAATGTCATCTTCCTTCTGCTCATCCCGTCAGGTTTGCTCAGAGAAGAGATAGCTGACTGATGAGCAGATGTTGGGGAGTGTTTTGCTCAACGGATACCTAAAAATAGCTGTCAGGCTCTCTCGTTAAAGTACTTTTCCATGTAGTCCCTGGAGCGTAGGCCAAAGTTGGAAACCATTTGCAGGAGGTTAAGTGCTAAGTTTTCTCCACCCCAGCATGGGTTTAGAGACAGTCAGGAGCGGTGGCCAATCCATCCATCCTTCTTCTTGTCCGGCTGACAGCAAGGCGATGGAGAAAATGAGATGGCAGCCACTGCAGCTACGGCTTCACAGGCAGCTGTGATGGTATTCCAGTTTCTTTCCATCTCTGAGCCAGTTTGGGGCAGACACTGTCCTGTAGACCATCCCTCAGTTTGGACCAGCACCGTTTGAGCTCTCAAAATTCTGTTCTCTGGAGCAGTACGGTTTGTGCTGATACGCACGTGCCAAGAAGAAGCGCAAGAACCAAGCTGAGACTCTTTGACATGAAAAGGCAAGCAAGAGCCCTGGCTGGTCCCAGGCAGTCAGGCCTCTAAAGCTCCTCAGAAGGGTCACAAAGGTTTTATGCTGCTTTGCTCTGAGGAAGCATAAAAAAGTGGCTTTCCTCCGTCTCCGAGTCAGGCTGATGCCACGCGGACCACGTGAAACCTTGGCCCAGCAGCGCTGCGCAGCAGACTCGGCTCCACACGCTGAGCTGCAATGAGGACGTTTCCCACGCGGCATTCAGAGCTGGCCTGGCACCAAAGCAAAGCTTAGGTGAAATTCAGTCAACACCATTAACAAATAAATTCAAAGTTAAATTACTTGGAAAAGAGCAAAACGTGGCACTGGAAGTTGGCCGGCCTTCCTAAGCTCCCACCCCCAAATCACTCATAATCCGGAGGTTTCCTTTGATCTCCCAGTCGCCTCACTGTTCCCATCCAAGCTCTGTCATTTCTCCCTCTAACACCTCCCTAAATTTACCCTTGCCTTCCTAATCCACACGCTGGTCCAAATTCTGATCACTCCTCAAAGCATGGCACCCCGCTCTTTGTAGCCATCCTGCATCTCGTTCTTCCCCCCGTGCTCCGCAGCGCACGCTATGGCTCTCAGCCCCTTCCTGGCCCTCTGCCCTCCTGGAGGTAACCTGCCTGACCGAGCACGCCGGCTGCTCTGCCACTGTCACCGGTGCCAGGTCACGGCCGGACCCTGCGCCCTCCTCATCCTCCCAGGACCAGCCCCGGGTGCAGGGGGATCTTTTCAAGCCAAGGCGTATCCGCGGTGCTTTACAGGACAGGGAGTGAGCGGCACTGCCCGCCAGTAAGGCTGGCTACTGCTACCCATTGCAAAAGTCTATTTTCAGAGCTTAGGAAAATAACAAGCTACTAACAGCTATGGCTGAAATTCCTATTGCTGGGTACTTCCTTAAGGCTACTTTCTTTTTTCTTTCTTTTCCCCTTGGCGACACTTCAGAATAACGATCCATCCGCTCCTGATAACGCAGTCCAGGGAAAACTCCACTTTCTACCCCTCAAAAATCTTCACAAAACTTTCACCAAGCAGCTGTCATTCCTTCACATCTAAGCAGGGGCAGAGGAGCAGCAGTCGGCAGGGCAGCCCGGCTCTGCTGCGATGGGGAATTCCCCCCCAAGTCAGCTGCTTCGCGCAGGTTTTGGCTCGCACGGGTGATTTTCATCTGGTGCTGGCTAGCCTGCGAGCTCCTGACCCGATGAATAATAACACCCTGTATAACAACAGAGTAGCAGGGAGTGGAAATGCATCCCGAAGCAGGAAAGAGCAACTGGGGGGCTCTTCATCACCTAGCAGGGCTACGGTCCTCCGATAACAGCCACCCATCTTCAGGAGCCTCGCTGGTATCAGGATTTGTTATTCATCACAGCTCAGCAACAAGAGGATAAACTATACCCTGCTAAACTCAGTACTAAATCAGGCTCAGCCTTTGCCACCCAGCCAGAATTCCCCTTCCATCCCCTCCAATACGTCCTGTCGCTGCTGTTCGTCCTGACACCGTAAAATAAGGAGCAACGGGAAGAGGGGAATTTGCCACTGTCAACAGCACCCCTGCATCTCATCAGTGGCTCTCCGGTGTCTTTGGCAGGAACACCACCTCGGTACAAATCCATCCAGCAGCGCTGGGCGGAGCTCAAGCCGGCCCGCGTCGCTCCGTCTCCAGCCCCCCTCCTCTTCAGCACAAACAGAAGCAGTCGCGTCACGCTACGCCAGAACGCCTGGGATGACTGAGCTGTCTGCGAGCCTTCTCCAGGCCAACGGAGCGCTCTGATTAAAGCCAGCACCATGAGGCTGTCTCCAGCAAGGGACAGCCCATCATTCTGCGGAGGAGAAGGCTCGTTTCAGTCAGTTGAATCATTCCCTGGTGCTCTACCTGGATTTAACCCCTCAATACCGTTTTGCATCACACAGAGCAAGGCAAGAGCCTTGGAGATCTCTCTCACATCTGGGACGTACCGTTAGGTGCTGTAAATCAGTGTCACCCCGCAGATGTCACTGCAGCCATACCTATCTGCACCTCCTGAGAACCCGATTTGGCAAAAGCACGGTGGCGTGGCTGGGAAACGCAGGTCACAGTTTATTGAGTTTTCCAACAGAAAAGTGCAAATGCAGGAAAAGAAACAACATGTGGAAAAGTTCCTGCAGCTGTTCCCTTCGTCAGTGCAAAGCCCTCTGACTTTAACACGGCAAAATTAAGCTCATTTGTTTCCAAATTGAAATCCCAAGACCCTTCCATATTTGAAAAGCGTTATAGATGCTCTTTGGATGGCTGCTCTGCCTTGTCAACAGAAAAGTAGCAAGTATGAAGGGAGGAGGACATTCTTCTGAGCAGAATTCACAAGGGGCTTCAGCACATTGACTCTGCGAAGACCGGGCACCAGACTGGGCTCACTAAATCCTAAACACCCAGAGGGATGAGCTGAAAGCCACGGGTTTTGATTTTAGTACTAGTATTAGCTAACAAACTTCTGCCTCGTAGCGATAAGTGTATGCTCCACACACAGTGCCCAAGCTGTCCTGCAACATACCGGCACAGCCGTGCATCCTCCTTCCCAAGCACCCAGCACCACGTAGCTTGTGGCACTAATTCTGCGCGCTGCGGGACAGCACGGGGTTGTAGGGGTTAATTACAACCTAATGAAGAACCACCAAGCTGAGGACGCAAGGGGTCAGTCGCCAAAGTTCATTTGCTTGCTGGTTCCCTTACACCAGATTAATGCCACGTACTCCACTCCCCACACGGTGAAAACACTCTGCTCCCGGTCTCACGGTAAGAAAAGGCAAAGGGGGGCTGTCCCGAGCCAGGGGAAACCGTGAACCCAACGTGAAAGACACAGATGAACTGGGTAACTGATTGGTTTAATTACAACCTAATTTCCTCAATCACAAGTTCAAAAGTAGATGGCATTGGGTTTTAATTAAGAAAACCGCTTGAAGGATCTCAACCTCATAATTTTTTAGTCAAAGTATGGATAAAAGGTCAGAAAATTGTACTTTTAGTTAATACAAACTAAAAGTAATTATCAGAGCCAGGAGAAAACTCTCAGAAGTATCAATAGTTACTGACAGATGCTGCTCCTCTATCAGACACAGTACCCAAACACACCGCTGCTTCTTCCCACCGTCACCCAAGGACAAACCCAGTCCTCAGCTCTCAACAGCCCACCCCACGTCCTGCCGCAGCACCCCAGCATCTCAACCTCCACGTACCTCGCAAATGTCCTTGAGGTGCTTGATGTAGTGGCGCTCCGTGCTCATGATTTCATTGATGACGTTGGCTCTCATCTGGTCTCGGTTCTGAACGGTCCTGCCGAGACAGAGGCAGTCGGCGCTTGGATCCAAATGGCCATTCTGCACATCGCTGGTTCCCTCCTCCACGCCATCTTCTTGGTTTACCCACAGCTGTGAGGAGAAGAGGGGAGAGCAATGGGTAGATTCATAAAAGCACCAGGAAGCCAATGAGCAAAAGTAGGCTGGGTCTTGGGCTGCACGACTCTGGGAGATACCGGATCAACTCCCTCTTTACATCAACGGCAACACTCTTGGCAGTGACGCACTGTGGTGTCCACAACAGCTTACAGCCCAGTCTGTCCATTTTTATACTGGTGCAACCAGCCCCGAGTGGTTGCCCACACGCTGACAAGTTGCTCTCTTAAGCAAAGGGACTTCAAGTGTTGGCAGTTTTGATCTCAAATATAAAATAATCATGTGAAATGGTAACTGGGCTGTTGGATGCTGTGAAGTGCTCCAAGCCAAAATCTACACGTGTAAAACTGACCAACCTGAAGAAAAGCTCGCAGTGTAAAGCACTGCTTGTCCCAGGTCCCACACACCGTCAGCTGGGGTCTGTCCGAACCGGGAGAACCCTCTGGGAGGAGGGATAACCCATTTACGGGTGACTGATTTAAGAAGATCCAGATAGATCTGGTTCAGAAATCGGAATGAATGTGAAGATCAGCCCGGCTAACTGGATTGCAGCACTGGGTTTTCTGTAAACTTCCCAGGCCAGGATTTGTGAGTGAGCATTGATTTTCATTTCACAGCAGTTTTCCTCATCATTTCACTTGAAGAGCCTTTCCCAGTCAGGCAAACGCCCTAACTCAGCATCCTGAGACTGCGATCCCTAAACCGCAGAGACCAGACCGGCTGAGTCAGTCTCCTAAAGCCCGGGGGGCTGAGGGCAGCTTTGAGGGGGGTGCCAAGCACCCCTGGGCACTGAATACATTGGAACAAACGGCAAAAAGCAATGAAAAAAAGGATCACTGCATTTTCAGCACACTGAATTTTCTTCCCATCATCAAATAAAAACCATACGTTGAACTCGTAGGAAAAGGTAACGCTGCCTTCTGCTCTGTGTCGTTGAACAAGGCTGCTCTGCACACAACAGACAGGCAAAGCGTCTCCTTTCTTACCTTTCCCCCCAGATAAAACCTGCTTAAAATAACTCTGATCAACTCAAACTGGGCTCAGCGTAGTTTGTAAACAAACATTAAATGCAGCTTAAAGCAGACAGAGATGCTGCTGTCTGACACAGATCACCTGAGCTGTTACGTGAATGAAGCAACTTTTCTCCTCAGCGCTGAAAGCCCCAATACTGGAGACTTTCAAACTTCAAAATACATCTGCCTATAAACAGTGAAACTGTCCCCAAAACCAGCAGCACAGGGAAAACAAACAGCATCATTAACCTGATCCTTCAGTCGTCTTTCCAGTGGTAATAGTCTTTAATGCTTTCCCATTACTCGGCTTAAATTGGGTTTTAAACAGATTGCAAAGAGGCGTGTTCCTGTAAATCAGCAAAGTGAAAAACCCAAACCTCCCCGTGCTCCTTCCCCGCTCTCCTAACCAATACCACCTTCTGCTAAACCGCTTCTTACAGCTCCCACGTTTTGTCCTCTCACAGCGGGTTACACAGGCCAAGAGGCAGAGATGTTGGAAGAACACTCCATCTCTTCTCTAGCAGAACGTTAACGATGCCGCAAATACGGGGGATAAAAACCCCCAAGCAATAAAAACCTGGGGTTTTCGCCCTGCTCGTGACTGGGCCCTGCATCATTCTTCCAGGGGATCATCTGAGTCTGGACCACGGCTCACAGAAGGTGAGGGACCATGACAGCTCTGCTGCTGACCTTGGGCCAACCACTCAAACGGGTGGAGGCCTTCCTCATCTATAAAGGGGGATAATCTCTCTTACCAATGACATTTTTCATGAATATTTTTGAGGTTGACAGCCTTTACCTTGAAGCGGAGGGCACAGAAAAGTTCATGTATACTTTGAAATACGCACTGAAACGCATCACAGTGGGCTCGTCGCACTCCTGTACTCATCCACGAGCAACAATTTGGCTCGACGGACCTTTCGTCTGCCGTGGCATGGCTGGTTCTGCAACTCCACCTCTCAAATCCTCTTGTGCCCGTGCTGAGGAGGAGCCGGGCTGCATGGGCAAGGGAAGGCTGCAGCTAAAGCATTAAGTGTGGCCCCTGACCCAACACCACCACCCCAGGCCAGATCCTCTCTGCTTCACTGACCTGCTCGCTCAAGCCGCCGCGACGCTGTGCTGCAGGCGGCACTAAGGTGGAAAGAGGCAAACTGGGGGTGACACTGTTTTTTCCCAGAAACTTAGGAAATGTCACATTTAGTTGATTTAGACAATGCTGCAAAGGTGTTTCTATTTTAGCCCAGTCCACAGTCACGGCTATGTTTTAGACACACTCCCAAAAATGCTCTCCTACCTGCAACGCTTGACCTCCGTTGCTGCGGATAACAGCTGAGATCCCACTAATGGGAAAAGGGCGCTCTCTTCCCCAGCTTTTCCAACGCACACTGGACACAAATGCACACATGTACCTCCCTCTCAGTGCAAATATATCTTTCTTTAATAAAACAAACTTCAAAGCTCTAGTTTTCTCCCAGTTTCACCTCATCTCCCCAGTCTTCCCTGCTCAGGACGGGTGGCTGTCAGCCTGTGAAGCTGCTGTGGGGCTTTCCATGGGGCGGAGAGGGGACTTCACTCCCTGGTAGCTCATCAGCTCCACCACTCACTTGGAGTTCAAGAAGCCTCTCTAGGCTCCTGTCCCATCCCCTCAGCAATTAGGGGCTGTGGCTTGGCACAGAGCGGGGTTTGGGATAGCAGCCTGAATTACTGCATCCAATGCCACTTAAAAAAAAAAAAAAATTACTAAATAATAATAACAGCTGTTCAGCAATCATCAGCAACCCTACAATAATAAATCAGCCCCCAGTGCCTTTTTAAACACCTCTGCCATGCAAAAATCCATGGGAACAGAAATAACACGGCACTGTGTGGGTCTCCCCCACACCCCGAAAAGCTCCAGCGTGCCAGACAATGAAGCCTGCCCTGAGAACCATTTCAAGCGCTGTGTATTCAGAATTAATTAAAAGAAACCAGGAAAAACTACAGGGAGAAAAAAAAAAAAATCCAAGTTGCATAATGCTAGTCCTACGTGGCTGAAAGGCCACCCTGCATGCGGAGAACAGGCTCATCACGAGGCTCGCAGTCCTAATTCAAAATTCAACCCTAATTAGGAAGTCATGACCAGCTCCCGCAGAACATCATCATTTGAAGAGGCAGATAAAAGTAAAACAGTCAAATAAAAGAGCCCCGTTTGCCTAAGGAGCCAGTTCTGGGAGCCAGAGCGAGCTGATCATTTCACTGGCTAGTTAATATTATATGTGATTTATACAAAATCTGTAGAAATGTGATTTTTCAATTTGCTGCGATACCCAAATGGTGCATAAAATCACGGAATGGCCCCGTTCCAACAGGAGCTGACCTGTAATTATTACACATGTAGGCTGCTGAACGCAGACGCTGTACGTAGAGGACATTTTATGTGAATAGGCACTGAGGGCTGATAGCCTCGTAATAATCAGAAGACATGATAAAACAAACATTTCACCAGCCATCTGGATTATTAATCTCTTTCCACTGCATGTTCACAAGGACAAAACTAGCAGATAATGTGCCATCCTGGATTCTTGCTCACAATTAAATCACGTGGCAGATTAACGACACGGGCAGGTCCTTCCAGAGAGCCGTTGCCATTGCCCTCAATCTCCGCTTGCCAGCAACTTTATAATAAATACCGGCGTGAGCAGCCCATCTTCACCAAAACCTGGCACCCGACAGCGACGCTCCAGTGCGTGCTCTCTGGGACTCTACGCTGGATTAAAAAGATCACTTGCTTATTTGCAACGAAGCAGGGCTCACAGTGCAGAGCTTTGCGTAAGTCAAACATCACCAGTCTCCGCGTGTCGCTCCAGTGATCCCAGCACGGCCCCTCTGCCCTCAGGAGGAAGCACGGCCTGTCCCGGGCTCTACAAACGCCCAGGAGCAGATGCTTCTCCCTTCCTTGCCTTCAGAGAGGAGAAGGTGAGGACCTGGCAGCAGGAGGCACAGGGATGCTGCCAGACAGTCCCAGCCGTGCTGCTCCTCCGGGGTTGGGATGCTGTTTGCTGGGAAAGACAGACTATCTCCTCTCTGTATCCTCTTCCAGGATGAGGAACAGGACATTGGGCGGTGGAAGGAAAGGCAACTGAAGCACGTTGGTTTTCTCTCCTGTGGTCTTACCACTATTTTCTCCCACAGCCTGAATTTTTCCTTCTGTAATCTGGCCCCGGCCTCACCATCCGTCACTTCCCTCCAGTTCACAGGCTCTTTGACACCTTCTCTTTCCCTCCTGCAACTTCCCAGCCTGAGCAACCCCACTTCCAGCTCCTCCTCTCCCCTCTAGATTTCTCAACTCGCAGCCTCAGAAGTTCCCTTTACCTTCACTCATTCCTGGAAAAGGAAAAAACAGGGGGCTCTATGGGGACAGCTTCAGACTATATCCATGCAAGGTGAACAAAAACGGCTCCAGAGAACTTGTCCTGTGCTTACTGCCTCTGTTTCCTGCATCTAAATGCAGTTTCCCATGGGCTGGAGCTCCATCACGTAGCAAAAATTGCTTGCACGCTGCAATAAACTGGATGTGCTATGCTATATCCACCAGAACACGGCGAGTTAGGGCTCAGCTCTCCCCATTTCCCAAAAACCCAAAGCCCTGTGACGCTACACGTAACGCGCTGCAGGGAAGAGGGAAAGCCCAGTTGCTCCAGCAGCACACGGCACAAACCCTGCCAGGCTGAGGAAGCCGTGGCTCCATCCCCAGGAAGGATCTTTCTTCCCAACCGGTCTGGCAGAGGACAGGGAAGGGGCTGCAAAGGTTTGTGCTTGGTTTGCCGGATTCAAAGAACGCATCCGCAGCCAGCTCCTACAAGGAAGGGCCCAAGAGCCGGCACCTGAACCTCTGGGGATCTGAGGGATGCTGAGCTGAGTGGCACGAGCTGGCACGTTAATGGCAGCTGCAATTAGCACAGGCAGCATTTGGATGCTAAAACGCTGCTTGACTTTTAAAAAAGGAAAAAAAAAAAAACCAAACCAACCACAAGTTTTCTGCAGTGCATCCTGTCGCTGCGGAGTGCTGCTCACGCTGTGTGCCATACCTCTTCTCAGAAGCTATTTTTATGCTGGATTTGCCACAGGAGAATAAAATCTCCGTTACAAGGCAGGGACTGCAGCAGACACTGCAGCACACGGGGGCTGTTTGCCCAACAGGTGACCGCTGCCTCAGCGCCATCCTCTTTTCCCTGGAAAATCTCCCCCTGATGCCCCCGCGCCTGGAGTGAAGTGAGCGCTACCGCAACGACCGCAGCAGATGGAAACGCAGGCGAGTGACGGGCTGGTGTATCAAGACCCCTACACAGACAGTGAGATTTTAAAGTGGGGAAAAAAAAGCAATGGGGGCAGCAAAATGTGTCTGGCTCGTGGAATAACACCTGAGATAGAGAGCACAGTCACAACTCCTACAAATAAAAGTGAAACCCACCTCCCCGATAAAGCGTGCGAGCTGCGAGGCACTCAGACCGGACTGGGGTTGAGAGTCTCCCACTAAACAGTGCCTTAAAAGCTCACAGCGATTTATCTAGCACTTCCCCTTCAGCAGCAGAAAATAAAGTGGGTCAGCAGCAGCTTTTCAGCAGGAGAATCAATCTGAAATTACACTTGGGGAAACCTAGGCAATGATGAGAGAGCAAGGAGCATCACTGCGCTCATCCACCCCTGCGTGTCCTCCTACGTAAGAGGCATGGACCACCAAGAATTTGCACTCCATCTTTGCTCAAGCCTTTGGAGGACCGTTACCCTTCATTTCTGCACAACTCAACAGTCACCAGGCACTACAAGGTGTAGTAAAACCTCCTCAACCCCAGGTTTGCTCTTTAGCGTAGCTTGGTAAATATAAGAAAGGTTCACCACTGTTGAGGTGAGAAGAAATATGTTCTGGAAACCCAGTCTGCCTCTCGGTATCCAAAGAAGAGAGCTTTATAACAAAGTTAATCCCCTTCCCTACCCAGGATTCTGCTGTGTCTCTGTAGAAAGATTTCACAGCACTAAACATCCATAAGCCTTCATTTTTTAACTTCTTTTTCGGTAGAAATACGTCAGAGCCCAAACACAACACCATCTAGTTTCCTGGGGTTGGAGTGTTTGAGTCTCACCCGCCATTCTGCAGACGTGACATTGGGCTCTGCAATCAAAACTTTGGTTTGAGACTTACTCTATTTTCCAAAGGAGACCTTAAGGTACGACAATTGATCCATCTGCAGGGCTGGACTCTTATTCTGTGCTGTGAATTCCTCCCTACAAACACTAAGCCTGGTTTTTTTTGAGCGGATGCTGGATGTGCTGGTACGCAAAGCTCCTTTGTACCACACCACGTAAAGACAGCCCAAGGCTATGCCATCCACAAAGGAGAGAAGATCAGCAAGTAGCATCACCGCTACAAGTACATGAAATTCTGCTTAAAATTCCTGCTGTTTTTTCCCAATTGCGCCTCCCACCCTCTCAGACCTCTAAGAGTCGACAGGACATTCAAAGACCCTCTGCAGCCCATCACAAGACTGGTGGTCTCACCCTGTGGTTGTCCAGCGTGCTCACTCGATAACGTGCGCTAAAACACAACACAGATACCTTCCTCTGCCCCGAACCCAGCTCATTATTCAGCCTCAAATCTAGTTCTGGAGCTCTCACCCGCCTCTCGGATGACTTACGGGTTTTCATCACTTTCTCCCCGAGCGCAGCAGCTTCCTGCAGGAAACCATTCACCATTGCTTACCATCGCTCCAAATTTTACCTCTCCTACATTGTGCTTTTTCTCTTCTGCAAAAAGCATTTTTTTATCACCCTGCTTCTCCTTGAAAGCTCCTGTGCTCCCAAAACACTACGGCTTTCCTCTATCCTTTCTTCTGGCCATGCCTGAAGCTACTGAGAGATAACTGCAGGCGTTATGCGTGGAGACAACAATTCCTGGACGTGCAGGCAATTCCAGTGCAGTTTTTGTTTGCACCCCCTCAACTGCGCGTGTAAAACAGGCCAAGGGAATCAGCAGGTTCCTGCTTTCCTCTGCACTTGCAAATGTGAATTTTTCCTGCGATGAGGTTTTGCGAGTGCCAAACGCTTCGCCAAAGACTTTCATATGATCTGGCTGGAGAGCAAGAAGCGTCAGACGTCTCATTGGAAACTAGGTTTCCAGCCCAGTTTTGTCCTCGGAAGTGATCCAAATGACTTTTAGAGGAATCTGACTTTGCAGTGATCTTCTGCTAGTACCTACAAGAGACCTGCAGTCTAAAATACCCTGGAATTCATCCTATTTGGTTCTATACCTGTCTGTCCGTCCTGTCATCCTTTACCTGAACGGCTTCTCACCCTCTGCTACGTAACACATCATTCCCTTTTCCTCCTGTACTTGCATAAGAGAAATACAGACATAAAGGAAAGCAATTATTTTGCAATTAAAACTAGAGCCACCCAGGCTAAATCAGGCAGTTTTCCAGCACTGCCTTAAAAAAGCAGGGCTCAAAGTACAAGAGAGAAAAAACCCAGCCTCCTCATTATGGAAGGGTGATCAGCTGAATGAGAAATACCAGAAAAAAATGAAGAGATGAGCAAAGCGAAAAGTGTTTGGGTTGAACAGTCCTTGACGGGACCTGAAGGAACATAAACCTGGTGCAACGGTCCTGCAAGGGGGCCCAAAGGCTTTGCAGGCAGCTGGTTCCTGTTACCTTCCAAAAAAGAGCGAGCGAAGGGGCGGGGGGAACATGCAAGAACAGAGGTGAAGAGGGAAGCGAGCGACCTCAGCCAGCGGAAGATCGGGGAACACGACAGCCTGAGCGGCGGTGGTCTTCTCGGCACAGAGCGACCAGCGGGTGGGCTGCCTCGCGGCAGCACGCCCAGAAGCGCCGCGCAGAGAAGGCAGCTCGGCGTTGTAAACCCAAGCAGCGAAATTTCCCCTTCAGTCTCCCTTGCAGAGCTGTGGACAAACTGTGCCAGAACTTGGCTCGCATATTTTTTGAAATGCCTGGTGCTTATTTTTAAATATTAATTCTCATTCACGGCAGCAAAACCATGCCATTCCCTCTTCGGCAGCGCATCATTTGGTCCCAGGGCAGGTGTCTGGCCCCAGCTCACGCTGCACAAGCGTCTCGCAGATGGAATAGCTGATCCGCTCTCGGATGAAAGGACTGGTTTTGCCGACGAAAGGACTGATTCTGCCGGAATAAAGCCAAGCTGTGGGGCTGCAACGTCAGATAGGATGGGCAAGAACCAGCCCAGTAAGGCCACTGTGATCCTAAGCACCAAGGTTTGGTCCAGGATGTTGTTCAGACATTTGTGTACAACAGTGAGATTCAGTGATTCCTCTCCTCTGTTTTTCCCAGCTTCTAAAATCTTCCTCCCAGCCTTTGACAAGCATAGGGAGAGAGGGAAAGTTCAGCCAAGCTGAATGATCCATGGTTTAGGGCCTTACAGCAAATGGGCTTGTTTGTTTAGTTGTTTGGTGTGATTTTTTAGAAAACAAGATGGCACAAAACAAGTCTGTTATCAAACCTACTGTGAACAGTATGTTTATGGCATCACACAAAAAAGGATATTAAATCGTTTCCCTTGAATCACAAAAAACCCAGCACTGGTCAAAGCACCGAAAAGTTAAACTGGCCCAGAATATTTCAACCTCCAAATTAAAATAATCAGACAGATTTTTCTATTTCAGCCTTTCCAGCCAGCAAACACATGAGACGTGCTAGCGATACAGGTGAGGATATTTCTTGCAGGAAGATTATCACCTTGATCACACCTGAGACAAACCCAATGTCCACACTCATTATCTCCACCAGTGTCCTGTTCAACAAAATACTAAACACCGTGTGTTATTCTGGGCAGAAAAACAGCATAAACTTTTTCAGGCAGGCAGCCCCAGCTCCAGTTCCAGTCACTGATCTCTCGCTCTTGGCACTGGCCAGACCTAGGAGAGACACAAGAGCTGCATCACGAGAAAGAGGATCACAGAGGGGAAAGAAACTGCAAAGCAAAGGTCTGGGCTCCCTCGTCGGTGGTCACTGTACATCACTGGGAAACACCAGGTCATACATTTTAACCCCATTTTCCTAACCCACGTGGCTATTTCCCAGATGAAGGGATGTAAGCAGACAGGGATGCTGATGGCGCAGGGCTGCCCAAAAGAGGGAGGGTGAGACAGGCAGAGAAGCAAAGCAAACAGCATCTCCTCAGGATGCAGCATGGTCCTCAGGGAGAAGCCTTCCCCTCGACTGCCATGGAGCTTGTCAAACTGTCTGGGAGGCTCAGAGGAAAGAGTCATCTTTCACACAATTTTATAAGGCAGAAGAAATCTTCATTTTTTGAACCATATCCCCTAAGCTTCTAAAGGAATTAAATCTCTGATCCTACCTATCGAACTCTGCGCAGAAGGGAGAGAAGGAAGCGCACAAGGTCAAAGCCAACGTCTTGAGTCTCCGAGGAAGGCTCGAGAGCACCCAAATGATGCGGCGGGAGCTGATGAGAGCAAAAGGGCATCTTCTTGTCCCTTTGCTTCTTAACACACACTGAGCAAAAAAATTAAGTGCTCAAATCCTTCTTATTTGTGAAAGGCGAGATCATCACTGGAGGTGGCTGGGTATGGCAAGATGTGCTTCAGCAGAGAAACCAGAGACAAGGAAAATGGTTCCTTGCATCCTTAAACAAATAGCCGGAGCTGGTCACAGACTAATTAGTGAAGTAATTTTACATGCAAAACTGCTGAAGAGTCAAAACACAGCACTGCTTTTGGAACGGGGAGGGCTGACCCCTCCCTGTGCGACAGGCAGGCCAGACAGCTCTCCCAAATGCGGGTCGCTTGGAGCCGGCGTGAACTTTCAGGCCCCACCAAATCACCCACTCACAGCCTGCACGATACTTAACTGGTTTTCAAAGAACTGCTTAAGGAGAGAGACTACACGTGTTGGGACACACAGTAAAGGCCACTGCATATCCCAAGAGCATAAAAAGCAGAGCCAACAGCTATTCCAGCCTCCCCCCACCCCACTCTCATTTCTTTTGAAAGCTCTCCACTCTTTGGACAGACAATGGACACATGGGAAATAACATCAATGATAACAAACACAGTAACGGTTTCTGAGCAGCGTTGGCATTGATTACACGGTAGTGGGAAAAAGAAGAAAGTCACTCACCCTCACGAAGCTGGCGGGAAACCATCCTTCTTCATCGTCGATCTGACCCCACCACCAGTCCTTGTTGGAAGCATCCAGGACCTTGATGACGTCTCCTGCTTTAAACGCCAACTCCCGGTTGGCCATGGTGACGTGATCCCATACTGCCTCAGCACTTACAATAGAACCACCACTGATCAGCTTTGAAAACAGAAAACCAGCAGTCAGTAAAAGCTCGGTTCCCCGGCGCAAGCACATGCACAGCAGCAGCACAGAGAGAAAGCACTCAGCCAAAGAAACACCCTTTTCCTCCATCCCAATCCACACCAGTTTCACCCTCATTGGTGTCCTGCAAAGGAATTCTTGTCGCAGAGCAAGTTCGCTCAGAAGGTTTTCCATACAAATCCAAGCAAAACTTGCAAACATTTAAATAACACTTTTTTTTTTTTTTTTTTTTTTTAAACTGAGAGTTCAGTATTTGTTTAGTGCTGGTGATGCACAGACATCCCTTGCTTTCGACACCTTCACGCTACGCGGTGGATGGGAAGGGCACCGCGGCACCCTGCTGACCTGCTTCGGCCTGCCCCGGCACACAGCCCAGCTCCGTGGCGTGTCCAAACCTCGCTCTGCCCACGAGGAACACGCCAGCACTGGCTGCTGTGATGGCCTTCGGGGGCAGACACCTGCCCACCAGAAACCGGGGCCAGACTGGACCTCCTGAACGTCTCCCCACGTGGAGCACACGGCTGCCTTAGGGCTGGACCAGCACGACGGCAGGGACCTAACTGGTTTTCCTTTTCATTGTGAGCCACCTAGTTTTATACATATAAATATATATATATATATACACACACACACACAATTCCTGCCTAATGCTTGCAGGAAGGACTCATCCGAACACTGATGCGTGTGCATCCACAAGAGAAATCATCCGTCCACGCCTGGGACACCTGCTGCTCCTCAGAATGACAGCCATATACTTTTTAACAGAATAATAAATTGTGTTTGTGTTTCGTCCGTTGCAGGAATTCTGCACTGAACGGTAAGACTGCCTTAGCAAACACAGACTTTACCCATGTGCTTATTAGCTTGTCAGAGCCATCCTGAACCTCGTTCATTAATTCTGCCGTCTGAGACGCACGGAACGTGCACTTGGGCTCGCCTCCAAATCAGAATTCCAGCTCACAAAGAAAGAGCTCAGCACTGCAACCATGACAGGCCTTCCACACGCCAAGACTCGAACAGCCGCAGATAGCCTTTCCATGCACAAAGACAATAACCCGCCGCGACAGTTGTGTAAGTGCAGAAGCACCAGGAATGGTCAGACAGCTCATGAGTTTGGCTTGCCAAAACGCCAGCTGATACCGGCCTGCGCAGCGGGAACTTGCAGTAAACCTCCCAGCACTGCTGCAGGGCTCTCGGCACAAACGTGCAAGAGCATTCACGTCCCTGCGGGCAGCTCGGTCAACAGATTAAAGGACCTGATTTAACATTTTCCTTGAACTGACTTTCCTTTAAGAAATCCTTAGGTTTGTGACAAGTACAGCTGCAGTTTCAGCTCTTCAATTCTTAGAGTCAGTTGTACATAAAGCAGCAAGACCTGCGAGACCCTGACTTGACACTTAGTCAAAGCCAAGACGTATCCAGTCAGTGGACCTCACTTCTTCCTGCAGTAGCTACAGTAAAACAACATTCTTCTTACTTCCATTTTGACAAACTGTCCTCTCCAATTCAAGATCAGCTGTAAAAGAAACATGGCTTCTTCGTATGTCACACAGGGACTTCTACACACGCGCCTCACAAGACCACCCGAGAGCAGACAGCAAAGGCACGGGTTCATAACAAGCTCTGGCTGAAGAGTTGAGCAACAGACCTAACTGATGTGCTGAACTTATCACAGAGAGCATCTACTGCATGAGTGGGCATTTCTCTCACATTTGGGCTTTTGACAGAGCTGCACGGAGCTGGGCACCAGAGGATCCCATCCACACCAGCGGCAGCTGAAGCCAGACGGTGTAGGACCTTCAGTTCCCCCCAGCTTGCATCACAAAGAACCCCAAGACAGCTGTGGAAGGAATTAAGACTTCACCGATGAAGAAAATCCCCTCAATACATTCAAGACCAGATAACGGTCATCTGTTCTTCTGCCAGGACCAAGCTCTTCACCTTCACCAGTGTTCCCCCTGCCGTATTTAGGGACACTGTCCCTCCGCACCCCAGCCCGTGGTTGCCTGGGTTAAGCAAGCTCTGCTCTTCCAGCCTTGTCCTGGCAGATGCCTCTCCCTTCCCCTGAGCGTTTCACCAGCCCCTTCTGGCATCCCCATGTTTTCCCTGCACCTTTCTTGAACGCAGATGCCCAGAACTGTAAATACTATTCCCAAAGAGACCTCACCAGAGGTTTGCGACACAGCATGAAGCCTTTATACAGTGCCACAGAAATCTCGCAGTAACAGGTAACATCTCCCCCTTTTGCCCACGGCCACCTCCCAACCAGGGGCACATTGTATTTAGCTTATTTAAATACGTGAGGTAGGGTACGTTCTCTTTGTTTAGAAAATCAGTTTTCTTGTCAAAAAACTGATCAGGTTGGCCTGACACTTGTTCCTTTCGTTAATGCCGTGGGGTATTTTAGCCCATGTTGCACCGCTGACGGACCAGGAACGGAGCTATTATGCAGAAGCCACGTTCCTGCTTTTTCTGCTTCAGCTGACACAGGCTTTGCTGTCACTTCACACACAGGCGGTGCTGGGCACTGCCAGGGAAACGTCACCCAAACCCAACTTCAGGGGAAGTGTGTTTTAGAGCCTCCCAGCCCTACTTTGCAAAAGCGCGTTTCCAAGCCTGAGGCACAACATCCCAGCTCCAAGGAGCGCGGCTTGGCCAGCGGCAAGGGCTGGCAGGGACCTGCAGAGGGCCAGAAAAGCAGGGGATGCGCTCAGCCTTTTTCTGCCGTTAAAGCAAAGACTGGAAGATGCTTTCAATGGATGTCAGGAGCTGAGGTGGCTTTGCAATGTGTTTCTTGACACTCAAGGACAAAGCCTGTAAGTTCTTGGTTTTCACTGCCCAGGGCCACCAGACAGAAGATCAACCCCTCCAGCTGGTCCTTCCAGTCCCCGGTCCATATCATTATTCCAAGAAAGGAATTCACATGCCAGGAAGCCTACAAGGAAGCCTTGGCCTTCCAAAAAACAAATAGAGTTCAGCCTGGGAAAAGAGGATGGCAGCAGGATGGCAGAATTCGAGTCCCAGCTATTGCATGTGCTGGGTCCATTGAGAGAACATCAGAGCCTAAAATCCAGTTCCATTTATTTTGCCAGACATCTTGCTGCATCCGTGGAGCCGTCTGACGCTTTCGGGGCAGGGTTACAGAGACAGAACCTGACATGCGCAGCAGCGAGAGATGATGAACCAGAGAAAGGTCAGGAGAAAATATTATTTTCTGAGATAATTCAACATAGGAGCTCTTCACTCCAGAAAGTTCACGCCTCTTGGTTTCAAATCTAGGTCTTTGCATTGTGGCCAGGCATACTCAGCCAAAGACCTTGAAACAGGCTTATCTGCTGTAATTTTCAACGTCTACCACACAGCATTCAAGAGAGTCATCTGGGCTCCTTTATAATCAGTGAAGAGAAAGGGACACATCTGGAGCGTGATTCATCTCGGCTATTTCAGTTGTCTACCTTCGAGTGAGGTGAATCATGCCCTAGAAATTACTGTTTCTCTGTTTAATTGGGTGATGCAGAAGTTTATCTTTCCAACATCTTATGTTCCCCTCATCTACAATTTGGCCATCACTGAAAAGGGGTAACAAAGCACTGGATTTAACAATAACAACTGCGATAGGAAGGGCCAAACATTAAATCACATCTCCCAGACACAGTAGTTCTTCAGTATGTGAAGGTTGTTGCAAATAGAATTATGTTCCCCGTGCTCACCAGAAGAATTCCCAAAATCTCAGCCTTGTACATTTACAATAATGAGGACTTAGATATTTGGGAAAAGTGTCCTACTCACATAAGAAGAGGGAGGCAGCTGGAAGAAATGCAATAGGTGATAACGAACATTCGGTTTTGACATACCCTGAACACCGCTTGTCTTCCAGGTGAAAGTCCTAGCTGCCGTTAAAATCAATTATTCTTGTCAGTTGGTTGTTCAAACTAAAGAGCCCAAAGAGAAAAGTTCCTTGATGCTTTCACCACGTAACATCAGCGCAGGAGAAATGCCCACAAGCATTTCTTAACCACAGACCTGAGAATAATTTTTACTCTTCCATGGGAGACTTCAGAGCACTGCCAATCGTTTGCTGTCTGTGGTGACGGAAAAATTTTCTGAGTGGGCAGAAGACCAGGTTAATTACTGGGATGTTGGGCATGGTCTAGGGACCAGAGTCACTGCTATCGCGGGTCCTTCTTCACCTCCTGTGGGGTCCTATCACTGTATCGCCGGGATCACACGCATCAGCCTTTCCAGGGATTTTCACTACAGGTCTCCAAAGCGCTCCGTGAACCTCCAATAATTCCGTCAAACCCTCACTGTAAAGATGCTTATTTGAGAGACCCCTAACGCCCATGTACAGCAGGTGAATGCTCTCACAATGGCAAGTCAAGTCAGTGGAAAGGAATGACATCATTCCTACTTAAGGTCCATGTGGATTTTCCTTTCTCTTCTAATCCGGTGTTATTTCTAGGATGGAACGTGGTGTAATAATGAATTACATTAGAGGTGCTGCCAAAAGAAAATAACACCACCACCAGCAAACGGTAAAGAAGGGTTGCAGAGGACTCTGCAAGTCGCGGCCTCCAGGATACAGTGCCACCAAAGCGTGCCAGCCGAGAGCTCCCGACCCTGGCACACCGCAGCAGGGATGCCAAAGGCTGTACCACAGCAAACGCAGCGCGGTGCGTCATCGCAAAACCTCTGCTGAGCTCGCCTTGCCGTGACTGTCCTCACTCCTGTCGGGAATGCTCAGAAACGCCCAGCTGGCAAATGACCCCAGCTGTCTCCTCCTTCCCTTGGCTTTCCAAAGGCCTCAGCCAAAGGGGAGGAATTGTCATTGATGCCGTGGCGGGAGCTTCCAAGGAATAGAAGGGAAGAGCTCAAAAAGCGGTAGTTCAGCTCTGGAATTTGCAAATTTTTTTAATGGTCAAGATTTTCTGGCACTGCCAGCAAGGTAAAATAACTCTCCCCACCAAAGTAAGCAGGAAGATAAAAATAGAAGGAATAAAAGGAACAACGCCCTGTTACACAACAGGATGGAATGACTCTGCCTCGTCACTAGAGCAGGTTGGGAGCAAGCTCCCGTGCCCCAAAGGAGACGAGGGGAAGGGGGTGCCAGGAAAGACCCTCCTGCAGCAGCAGGGCCCACATGCCTTGTCATCCCCACTGTCTGGGGGTCTATATCTACAGCACATCCTGACGGAAAAAAGCCCAGGATCCCCGCCTAGGATGTTTCTCTAAAGTAGATTTCAGAAAGCGACCTCTAAACCAAGGTTTCCAACTTCTTCCAGGCTACTGCAGGGTTTAAATCTCCCAGCCACGACCCAGCTGTGTCCCTGCACAGGGACTTTGCTCCAGCTCTACAAGATGGGGCTGCCTCTGCCTCTGCCTCCCATCCATCTGGACCATTTTCCCCAACTTTTCTCACTTCTGAAGTCACGACGCGCAGTTGGAGGCTAACATCTGCTCCTTCTCAGCAACTGCCCGCAGCTGAGCAGCAAACATTCTTCTACCTAGCAGAATTTTGCTAGGTAGTCCCAACTAATCAACACTTACAGGCTTCTTATGGGCCAACCTGAAAAAGAAATCAGGGACTTGCTGGTCCCTGGAGACTGAAATGGGCACAAAATAGCAGAAATCTTTTCAGGCAGGTGATTCAGTTTGAGGCGAGGCCACACAAATCGCTATTACCTATTCATACCTCTCCCAGGGACAGCCATCGTTAGCTCACAAGATTCTGTGTAGAGTTTCCAGCAGAGTTTCTCACCAGTCCAAAATTCACTTAACGAAGAGCCACCTTCCAAAAAAACCCCAAAGAAATCTTCCATAGATCACCATTCTCCTTGGAAAATTCTAAGTACCTACGAAGTTTCTAGGATCATGGCCTCTGAGTAATACGAATAATATTAAGGCAGGGATGTACTTCTCTATTAGATGTTTTATTAATGCATCAAAATAGAGTTATAACAGTAAAAAAAAAAGCTCTGGGTAGTTCCCTTTCAAATCAGCACTACATAAACGATGCAGTCCTCCACGGGAGTGGGATGGCAGGAATGGGGAGCAGGCTGCGAGGGGGAGATGGAGAAACACGCTGAGACGATGGCGCTTGTTCAGATTGCTCTTGTACAGACGTGCCCTTTATTCAGACAACATAAAAGCACTGTAAAATAACAGCAGCATTTCCCATCGTATCCAACAGGCCCTTCCGTAACGGCGGCAGCCAAAGCATCTTCCCACAAGAACATACAGAGAGCTGGCATCCAGACTGAAGATCACAACAGAGGAACCCCAGCAAAATGGGAGGCGCAAACGATCGGCACACCCCCAGCCACACGAGAAGCCCGCTTCGCTTCCCGCGTTCCCAGAAGAAAGGCACCTCACGCGGCTCTGCCCTCTCGTGTTTTAACGGCAGTGCTCCCTCACGAGCAGGAACGCTTCCAACACGCATTGACAGGGCCGTTAATCACAGGGCCATTTATTGCTACGGCAATGCCATCATATCAAAGATTCGCCAAGGAGGCACTTATAGCTCTTCCGAGATCCGCTCACCCGTCTCCTCCAGGAAAACCAGGTACAGAGCCCAAGCCCAGGAGCAGTTTGACGGGCGCTCACCTGAGCCATGCAGAGGACAGACACCGCAGCCCACGTTTCGGTCCAACGCTCCCCTGGTTCACTCAGTTGACGGAGCGGAGAAAAAGAAAGCGCACAAGAAAACGTCACCCACCCCATCGTGTTGTACTTCTGCTCTTGTGTCACCTCCCAATAGTCCCTTTGATTGTGTATTTATTTTTAAACCTCTCGTCAGAAATTATACAAACTGAATAATGCCAAATCATCGCGGATTCGCCGCACGGTGCGTTCACAAAACAAATGGGAGGGCATTTCCACTTGATTTGCTTATTCTCTGAAGAGGTGCAATCACACAAAGGTTAACAAGGCAAAGAATTTCCCTTTCTGCTTTCAAGCCCTTTGATGAATTTGACTAACGGCTGGATTTCAGCTGAAAGAGCCTCATTGGAGTGAGAGCGTCTCCGATACCTCCGTATTCTGGAAAGCCTGCCACACTTGGTTGGAAGCTTTATGTAGATACATCTAAAGATGGAGAGCAGTACAGCCTAAAGGTTCATTAGGACTGGGTTATCAGCTTTTCAAGACAATTTAAATCAATGAAAAATATATCGCCTGGCACATGTGAAATCCCCTGGCCTTGCACAGGGTACAGCAGCAGACTCCAGGGTGTGGTTTTCGCCTTATTCTCCACCTTATTACGGTTATTGTCCATGTCATTCCTGTTAATAATAATATCAAATAATAATAATAATAAATAATAACAACGCAGAGCCACGCTTGGTAACTGGAAAGCGGAGAGTGCCCATAAAACCAAGGCAGCAACGAGGAAAAGGCCTGGTAACGAGGCAGCGTCACCCCAATAAAGCGCTGCCCATGCGGTGTTTAATTGGCTCCGGAGCACTGCCGGGGCCTCCGCTTTGATGGCACATATGTCACTGGAATTGCTTCCCAATCCCTTTCGCGTACCGGGCACACTGACCTCCTCTTGCCTGATGACATATCTTTCATGTAGAGTAATTACAAATAACCACTAACCATCATCTTTTAACCGGGATAAATTACGAGCTTGGTTCCAGGACTTGAAGTTTAAACCGCTCCGGGGAAACAAGCACCTTCCGTCAAACGCGGCCAGAGCAGCTCCCAGCGCCTTCCCAAGGCGGGGCCAGCACGGGCTGTCAGCACGAATCCCTCACTACAGCACCCAAAAAATAAACATCTGACCGCTCTTCAGGGCCAAAACTTAAAATACCACACAAACCCCAGTCTTCTGACCCCAGAAGGGGCTCCCCACGTTCCTAAACAAAGGCCGCAACTGCCTCAAAGACACAGAGTTGTACTGGAAATTCTTCCTGGGATCAGAGGGCCAAAGCTGTGCTTTGATTTATGCCCAGTTTAATCCAACTGGGCTGCACCTGCAATAGGGGTGGGGGACACGGCCAGGATTCCCAAGAGAAGTTTCCAGCGTTCATAAAGCAGCAGCCCAGCCCCGCCGCTCGCCGCGACAGCAAACACTGCGCCAGATAACATCGACGCGTTGTGTACAGACCGCGGCAGGCCTCGGGAAAAGACTGACACAGTTATCTCTCAGTGACCCAAGGTGCAGAGAAGCAAAACGGATATTACAAAATATCCATTAATTAGGCTCTGGGAATGTATGGTGAGGGGCAAGAGGCTGCCGTGGAGCTCCGAGCCCGGAGCTACGGGCACCCAACTGCATGGAGAGCATCCGAGTATCCCTACGTCCATGGTGTCGCTGATCTGCCAACCTTGAAACCCATTCACCAATAACCAAGACTTGATTGGAAATGTCGGGAATGCCAGATCTAGACCATCTCACCCAAGAAGCCTGTCCTTTTGAAACTGGAAAGCAAGAGACTTCTCTCCCACAGAGCAGATGGGCTGGCTGTAGGCAGAATGAGTTCATCTGAGCAACTGAACAGTTTTTGCAAGGAGGGAAGACAAAATTGTACTTGTTCTGAGGAAGGCAAGAGCGCTTGATGGTCTAGAGATTATTTATTTTTAAATGTATGTCACCTGCTACTCTGGGGCATGGGAGTTCCCAAAGCAAAAGCGAATTAAGGAGCAAATGACACAAGTTACTCCCCGTGGACTGCGTTATTCAGCATAACACAGCTACTCCCAAAGGCAACAGCACACGGATCTCATCCCAGATGTGGGGTCCTTGCCCCTAAAGAAGCAGAAAAACTGCCACCAGCCACCACAAAGCTGGTGACGCAGCTGGCAGCAGCTTCACTTATCTCGGATCAGGCGTCCGCACTGAACTCACTGAGGTGACAGCAGCAGGACTAATGAAAGTGTAAGTAGGTGCTTCGTCCTATAAGAGCTGACAGTGTTGGCCAGGGTCTAAAAATCACGAAAGGAAATTAATTCAAATGCAGGGCTGTTAATACAAAACAGAAACATTACTGCTGGATGGCCAAGTACGAGGAACGAGCAGCAAGAGCCCCTTTGTGGTATCAATCACCACAATGTGGTTTAAAACACCTTTAAAAATGAAGCAGAACCCTGCATTACGTCATGTTAGACCACAACGTATTAAAGCATCTTCAGTAATAGACTTCATGATACGTAATTCCCATATATTGGTACCGTAGGATGATGCCATTTAAAAAAAACAAAACAGGCAGATATTTAATAAGTGGTGAGAACCTGGAACTTAAAAATTAGTGGCTGCTATTAGTGGAAATCAGTGCCCAGGCTGGAGGAAAGTCCAGATGAACGTATTACACTGATTACAGTCATTGCTCAGGCTCCTCACATGCTGTTCTGATTTTGTAGCATCAGCCACGGCCGCTCACACCTCACACAGCCAGGGAGCGGCTCCTTGGCAGCTGAGCACCGAGAGGGGAAAGCCATCTACAAATTGTTTCGCAGACCTGAGCTTCCAGAAAAGTTTAACCAGCATGAGCACCCGGAATAAGAAATGGCCAGACAAAGGCTGCGGCCCCTACATTATGATCTTCAAGAGAATTACTGCAATAAAACTGCAAGTCTTCCTCACATCTCTCAGTATTCAGCACCCAGACCAAAAAGCAGCGAGAGGCATCCTGAGCTCATCCTAGCTTTCCTAGAAAAAGATCAACGGATAATCCTGCATGTCAAAGGCTGCCTCGTCAGCAGGGTAACGAATCGATGCTAGTTAAACGCGCCTAACTCTTGCAGATTGCCATCAGACCCGGTAAGCCTATTACGTGGATTGGCCAGATCCACGGGGGACACGCAGCCTTCCACCTCTAAGCTGCTCTTCTCCATTCAGGTTCGGAACGAGCGAAAGTCACTGTCTGATGGCTTCTCAGATTTGCTGGAAAATTGCCACAGCCAAAACGTCCTCTTCAACGCAGCCGCTCAAAGCCGACGCTTGCCACAACCCTTTCCTTCAACCGGACCGCAGCTCGGATTATCGCTTCTCAGCCTCCACCTAAAACTGTGTGGAAAGCCCCCAACACCCGGTCTTTTTTCAGACCAACGCCCGTTCTGAAACACGAGTTCTCACCGGGCTGGGCAGGGAGACAGCAGCCATCTCCATGGCACAGTGTGCTCCATCACCACCTACCTTCCTCGCCGCCACCCCAGCCCGAAGCGCCCCGCGCCGCATCCGACCCCCTGTGCGGGTCCGAGGCTTGGGCAGGAGCAACGAAAGCCCTAGAGCAGGTAACACGAGCTTCAGCACCCGTTAAGAGCAAGTCAAGCCGTCGTTGTTTCTTATTTTTGTTTGTGCAAAACACCGCTGCCAAAGCGCAGTGGTTGGCCCCACCATGCCAAACCGGTGTCACCTCGCTGGTTGTGTAACCGGCCCCTTCCCCTCTCTCCGGGTCACGCTGCACAAGACACTCTCTCTTCCACCTTCCCTATTCAGAAGAGGCCACATTTGCTGTCTAGTATGACAAAACTATCACCCGGATGGTGCTGGATAAAACTGTTACGTACCAAGATAATTCTGTTCAAGTCTAGAGGGCAAAGTTGTCATAGATGAAATATCATTGTCTATTATCTGCTGGCAAACGCAGTACATGGCGGCAGCCACTCAACTTAATGACTTACATCCCAGCTCCTTCAAATGAGCCCACCGCCGCCGCTGCATGTAATCACACTATGGATTTAAAAGTATAATTTCCATCCAAGACGACCATCGCCGGAGCACTGTGACTCATACAGTTCCCTGTGCATCACAAAGCATGTCACGGAGACTGGGAATCTGTAAGCCAGTTCCCATCCGTGTACAAACTGGGCCATGGACACGGTTCTCCCAACTGGCCGACGGCAAACTGCCTCCCGACGGCGGCTGGGAGGCCGCTGACACTCGAAAGCCAGGCGCTCTGCCTCCGCACCCGAGAGAACCGAAGCGTTTCCTGAAGCGGTACGTGGAGTAAAGGGATGCAAATGTCCAAGAGAAATGCAGCGGAATTAAAAGGCGTCTGTCCCCGCACACCTATTCCAGCGCTTCACAGCCAAACAGTTAGAGCTGCAAACTCAGTTTCATTTCTGCTGTAACAAGATCATCTCCACAGCATAATTAGTGTGTTCCCGTTAAAACGGGTCCTAACGCATGGGAAGAAGCATCCAAATACCATTTGTATTTCAAGACAACGTGATGTTTTCGCTGGCTAATAGATTGGATTCATTAAGGAACAACGCAAGACCTCTGCCGATTTTAGCAGCCTTCCTCCTTGGTGAATTATCCACAAACAGACTGGTTTTCACATTATTATTTTTTACCTGCTATGATTTGACAACTTTTTTTTTGTCTAACTTGGCTACGCATCGCTTGCAAGCTATCTGTTCTGTAAGTACCACTTAAAATAGTCGTTATTCCTGATTTCCTTAATGGATCAATTAAGTCACCTGGCGCTGTTCTGCTCCTGGACTGGGTGACTGTTGCGTTCACACACAATTTTCAGGATCGCTGGACTGAACATTTCTGTGAGCAGGTATTTGCACTCGGATTTGCAACACTATCTTAAGGCAAACATCGGACTTGTCTGAAGGGGTTTTTGAGTGAATAATTTTCTGCATTATTCACCTTCCTCTAGAAATAACGCTCCGTCTGTTCCTTTTTCTTACTTAGGTAAAAACGAAGGGCACGCAAGCAAAAGAGAAATTTGCACATCCCCAATGCCCTACAACCACACACATCTACGCAAACGTGCCCGTACCTGGCCAAGGTCGTTACCCAGTCAGAGAGAGAAATACAGCTGTCAGGTTACGGGGAGTGAGTAACAGCCCAGTGCATCATCGCTGCGACAAGCACCCCAGGACACAGGCTGGAGCCAGAACACGTCCTTCGCAATTAATCACTAATCAGGACGCGTTACGACAAAGAAGTCAAATGGCAACTCTAAAGGTGAACCAAAACGCTACTTTTAAAACACTTACGCTTAAAAAAAGTCAGCTCTCAGAGGGGAAAGGTAAATGGAGTGTGTATAAAATCCATACCAGCCTCTGGGTGGGAGGCGTCCAGCTCATCCCGGGACGTGAGTCACCTCAGAAGAACTGGAAGCAGTACAGCTCATGTGAAGCTAATCCCTGGCTGTGTGGACTTTGCTGGTGTGGAAGATCTTTCCTGTCCCTGCTCTGTTCCATTCCATTGACCTACAGAGGCCTGGAGTGAGCCCTGGTTGCTTTGTATGAAAATAATGGGGCACCACTTGTGCCGGTCCTCCCTGACTCCCCACACAGAGCTCCTGCTTGGGCTGGACTCCCCATCCCTGCGTCCTTGGGATAACTGTCCGAAACACAGTCACTTTGAGCAATCAGACAACCCCCAACCCTACGTCTGTAAGGCTCTGTCCTTACTCAAGTGAATAGTGACACCAAAGCCAACAGGAACATCTGCAACCTTCAGCAAATACATTGGGTTCTTGCTTCGAGGAATATAACCATGGTGTCCGATGTCTCTGCCAAGTCCAATGCTGCTTTCAGTTTTTAGAGAAAAATTTCTAGAGCAGAACGAGTGTAAAATATGAGTGACAGTCCAGGGTGGTTGCTGGACACAGGTACAGACAGATTTGAGGGTGCATGATCACAGCCCAACTTGGATTTGGACTGAAATGCCCAAATGGAGCTGTCGTGGCCGAGTTTGTTAGAGTCACATTAGCCCAGATGAATTCGCATCCCAGGATCTGCTCAGGCTCAGCCTCAGCTCTACTAGATATTATTTGCCTGCTAAGCCATCTACACTCAATTAGATCCAGTACATAATTATTATTCCTTTTAGAAATAGGTTTTCCTGACTCAGAACGCTTAAAGGATGCCTTAAAGGACTGTTTCTTCCAGAATAGAAATTTTCAGAAAAGAGACCACATAATGAAGTTGGGAGATTCTGACCTAATGGAAAGTCTCCAACCCTTCTCACAGGGAGTTTTTTTCAGCTAAAGAAACAGAAGTCAAGCGTGGGGACCTCCCCTGGACATACTGCGTTGTGTGCAGCTCATGCCAACTGCCCCGTGGATCAGGCAAGCGCGGCAAGGTGACAACAGTGATGGGGAAGGACAGGAAAGACGCGTTGTCTAAACCTACGCCAACTGCGACGACACTGCTCCTAGAGAGGGGGTGAGCAGAGGCAAAATGGAAATGCACAGGCCTGGACTCCGAGATCCACCCAGGGAAGTCACAGGGGTTTTGCAATGCACAGTGCCACACGAGATAACATTAATTGATAGTGAAATACACTCAAATCCCTGAAATAAAAAAAAATAGCTAGAACTATTTTGACTAATTGCTAAAAACAAGAGCATGTATCCCTCACTGCAGCTTGTTAATTTCTCTTTCCATCACTGGAGCAACTTCCAAATATTCCCAAGGCTTTAAAAAATGGCAAGCCCTGTCCACACTATCTAACCTGCCATCATTAAGAACTGATACTGCTTGTTGAAAGCATCCAAGGTGTTCTCTTTGGGAAAGTACATGGTGACCACCCTCTTGAAGACATCTGGTAAGGAATTTTTACTGCTGGCCTAGATATGTGCTCCACCTAGAAGAATTAAGCATCTCTAAGGAGCTTTTAGTCTTAGTAAATCCTCGTTTAAACAAGCCCTGTGAAAATGGATAGGAGCTCCAATAGCCTGATTTGGTTTTGGTTTGTGGTCCACTCAGAGACAGGCAGGACAGACGCGGTGCGATCTGTCTCTCTAGAGTTTCCATCGCTACTGCGCACCTCGCATCTCATCGCTTTTCCCTCCTATAGCACTGCCATGGAAACAATACATTACCCTATGCCCACAAACCTTCACATTCTTTTTTATGGCCAGTGTCGCTCAAGACTGCCACTGCCTTCATTCAAAACTGCACGGCTGGACCAGCCAGGAAGCGTATCCAAAGGGAAGAAGTATGGAAAAGAGCTGACACAGCAGAGAAACTTGACCACGGTGGCAACGCGCGTGGCCAAGGCGTGCAAGAGGCAACAGTGCAAGCGGTGCAGCGGTCAAGTACATGAGGGAAAATAAAGAATTTCCCCTCCGTTTCAGCTGCAGCCTTCGATAACCTGGATCACAGATTGGGTTTGCTGTCACACAGGCTTCAGGATCCTGCCACGCAGTGCAAAGCAAGAAAAAAAACAGTGCAAAAAACTGGAAATGGGACCCAAGATCCGTTGCAGGCTTTGATCCCTTGACATCTGCATCGCAATGATGATACTATTCACTAACATTCCCTGATCATATCAAACACAAAAACCTCATGAACATATCTGAGAGCTGAGAAATACAGCTAATAAACAGGAGCCAAACTCATTCCAGACCCATTATCAACGGGAGAGATGGTCACAGGGTGAGGAATTGCAGCAGCAACGACGGCAGGGAATCAGAGAGGAGTCTGGAAGGCACTGAAATGAGAGCAAGAGCCGCAAGACGCTGCACCGATCCCTCCTCCCTGGCTTGTTCTGCGCCAAGCAACTCATCTCAGACAGATATTGACAGCGTGGGCGGGATTCGGGGAAAGCAACACGTTTTATCAGAGGTTCTGGAAGGATTAATACCCAGAAAGAGATTAAAGCCGCTAAAAGCTCAGCTAAACTACCATTTCCGAGCCTGTGCTAACACAGTTTGAACGGTTCGGGAGAGGCATTATTTCTGTACAACGGGGTGCTGAAAGCGCGAGGCAATCTGCCACCATCGCTCCCTCGAACGCTTCCACCTCGCTGTGCCGAAGGGCCGGCAGCTTTTTGGGTGCGCAGCCTCACCTTCTCCAGCCTTCTCAGAACCCACGTGTCCTAAAAGCTACGTAAGCACTTGGACACATTTGCCTAAAAAAGGCAAAACCAACCCCCTCTCCACTATTATTTATACTCCTTGGAAACACAGCTCCCCCAGGCAACTTTTAACAACCCAAGGCAGCAGCCAATTATGTCCAGAGGAGATGTGTGATAGTTTCGAGGCAGGCCATTCCAGCGCCCCAAACAGCCTTAATTAAATAAGACTATATAGAAATACTATAGAATATCTCAATAAAAGTGTCTGCTCTACCGCTGGTGGCAACTTACAGCCCTGTTTACGCCGAATAAAGCCCCCTCAGCCCTTTCTCCTTGGGTCATTCGGCATTGGAGGGGGAAACGTGAATATTTTTTGCACTTAAATTGAGCTCAGGGAATTAAAACACGGATCGCGTGCTGGTATCAGGGTTTTTCAGACAGCAGCAGCGATCCAGGGGGAAAGGCAGGCATTCCTTGATGCAACGTGCCCGTTTCACAGGGGCAATCATGTAAAGAGAAAACAAATGCGCTTACTTTCCTGCAAGGTCTGGACACCGGGAAGGCATTTTCAAGAAGCTCGTGCATCCATGCAAAGCCGTTGGCACGGGCTTGGGGAACCCATGGGTACCAGCCAGAGCCCTGTGCTCGTCATCAGCGGCACAGAGGTACGCAAGGACGGTTCTCCCAGGGGAGCACAGATTTGTCACCAAGAAAGGCACAACCTTGCACGGCCCAGGCGCTGGCAGAGATCAGGAGAGGCTGAAATCTCAAGAGAATCTCTTTCAATCTTTCATCCTGTCCGCCCTTCTGCAAAACAAGGGGAAGGGCGAATTGCCCCAGGGCTGCTCGGGACAGCAGGATCCCACGGCGCCTGGCCACAGCAGCCAAAGCCACAATTTCCCCCAAAACTGCGCCCGCCGGTAACACCAGCACCTGAGCAACACCCCAGCAAACTCCAGTTTGCAGGCTCCGGCCAGGGGTACAGCGATCCGCAGGGCACTCGCTGGCAGTTTCGCAGAGTCGGTTAGGCCGCGTGGGGCCCTCGCTTCCGAAAGCCAAACCTCGTTAAACAGCAGCTAAAACACACTCGTTATTTCCCTAACGCCACTTTTCTGTGTACGTAATTGCCGCAGTCACGCGGGGTGGGAGGTAACGGTGAGATCGCTGGAGGGACGACAGGCCTCCACCAAGCTCCCCATTAGGTTGCGGTTCACGCGACACAGAAGTTCACGAACCTCAGCTCTAGTTAATTAAAGCTGCAGGAGGAGAGCATTCAGGAAGGCTGAGCACAATTACCCAAGTAAGAATTCAGCCAGGACACCATGACTTAGCCCATCGCCGTGTGCACAACGTGCTGAAGCAGTTTAAGTGCCGCCGCTGATGGGAACCTCCACTCGTGACTGAGGTGGTGGAGTCACCGACCATGGGGGTGTTCAAGAAACGTTTGGATGTTGTGTTGAGGGATATGATTTAGCTGTGAAGTATTGGTGATGGTTGGACTGGATGATCTTTTAGGTTCTCCTTTGAATTTCAAACCAACGGGCTCAACCTACAGCTTCATTCGGGCCAGGCCACAACAGTCACCGCCCATCGCCCACGCGCTGCTGGGGGAACTGGAGCGAGAGGGAGCGGAGTGGGGTGAAATTTGGGGGAAGGCATGATGATTGGGTTTTCTCCTGATGTAAAATAATGTAGTTTTTAAATGGGAATTTTCCAATTCTTTCATGCATTGAACTTGTTAAATTCACTTAGCTTTTATTTAATCTTTTAAATACCAAAAATGGAGTTAAAATACCTTACCAAAATAAAAGAAACAAAAAAGCATAACCATCTGAGTTATGCTCTTAGATATTTTTCAGGATAATTTTTTCTTCCTTCTGAAATGCAAACTCTTTCCAAATTGTGAGGAAGATTGCAGTTTGAATGCCACGAGGTCAGAATAACATCACCTTTTTTTTTTTCTTTTTCCCAGCTATTCTCCTCAGAAGCAATGAGCGTGCTCAGATCCCCGCTGTACACCTTCAGAGCCTCTATTCAGAGCTCTTCCTACCATAGCAATCTTGTCAAATTAATTCATCATTAAGGACAGATTTCTTCCCTCACTACTGTGCACTAATTAGCCAAAGGGTTGCCATGGAAACCTAGCAACGCGAGTTAACAGCAGATAATTTCTACCGCGTTGGTTAAACGTGGACTAGAGCCCTGCAACAGGCCCAACAGCAGGCACCCACGCCTGGGGCACGTCCTGAAGCCAGATCTGCTCCTTGATGGAGGCTTTGACGCCTCTTTACTCAAGAAAAGCTGGAAAAGCTTCTGCAGACCTGGGCATCAGGATGAGTTATTCTGTGTACAGCTCTGAGGGCAGGCCCCCATTTTCCTGACGTTTCAGCAAATACAATTCTGGGACAGTGGTAGGAACCCACGGGAAGCAGAAGAGGTTGAGCTGAGCGTGGCTGAAAAAAGTTAAGGCGTGTGATCAGGCCCAAGCGCTCGGTTTCAATAATTATCAATAAGCCACGGCCAGCGCAAAGCCTGCAGCCACAAACCGCTCAGAAGATGCCAGCTCCGTCCTGCTCAGCCACCGCTCTGCCAGGGTAGACACGGCTCTGCAGCCTCCCCGTCCCAGACTGAGCCTCCCTTCCCCTCGCTGTCCTTGTCCCTCTTCCAGTCCAAATTCATTTCTGTTGAATGTTGGCAACCAAACAGCCCACTCCAGTCCAAGGGAGGTTGCACCACTGTCTGGTACAGCAGCACTAATCTCTACTGGAAATTCATCTTCTAACACAGCCTTGGATCACGCCTTGCTTTTTGCCGGCCGGATCAGGCTGTCAGCTCACCGACAGCCTTTGATCGCCCTGGTACAGCTCCCTTTTCTTCCCGCCCGCACGACGGAAGGCTGCAGCTCTCCCTGCAAGCTGCACGCTGCTCTCTGTCGTGAGCTGCTGGGAGCCTCAAACTCGCTGTCTGGTTAACGGTTACCCTGGTAATATTCCACAGCCTTCCCTGCTAATGTGAGCAGCAGGAAAATTCAAGGCTTAAACCACTTCTGTAAATAGCCAGCTGGCACTATCTGGGTAAAATCAGACCCACAGCTCAGCACTAGGCTAATGAAGATATTTCGGAAGCAGAACAACATCACAGCTTCCCCAGCAAACAAAACCCGAAATGAAAGCAGGAATTTGTCCACACCTTGCTAAGCCAGCTCCTGAGGAACGCCAGACCAGGCCCTTCCCAGCCTGTCACCTCAGCACGGCAAACAAAGGCAAATTCCCCCCTCCCATTCGTACTGGAACAATAAATAAATTGGGCTGTTCCAGCCTCCAAAACACCAGAGCCCAGGCAGAGCTGGACCACGCACAGCCACCCCGCTGCAGGTGCCAGGTATCACTAGGAAGGAGGTGGCCAGAGACAGCTTTTTTTAACCCTTTACACCTTCCTTCGCTCCAGAGGGATGCGCATGGCTCACGTCAAAGCTGCCTGAACAGGGAACTGGCCCTGAACCTGCTCCTACAGAAAGTCCTCTTGCTCCACAACAAAGCAGTAAGAGGTGTACCGGGGCGGTGGTTTCCCACTAGCGATGCACAACTGTCCCACCTCAAAATATCTCCTACTCCAGGACAGGATTTGTTCCCACACTGGCAGACCCTTTTCTGCTCACACCTCAGCTTCGGCACATCTGTGCAACAAGTACTAACCTGCCATATCTCTGTATTTTAAAAAAAGAAAGAGATGTTCCGGTTCTCAAGAGCAGGATATGTGAGGAAGTTCAGCCTCTCCATGAGTATTCACATTACCAAAACCAAATTTAACAAAACCATTGAAGAAATCAGGCTGAAAAAGATACCCGCTGCCAAGTTTCTCTCCATCCCTCCCCATCATTTCAGCAATCCACCCGCAGAGTTTTTTTCTCATCTTGAATAAATAAGTTATTTTTGCACTTAAGGAAAGATGGAAACATTTTCCATACTTTCAAACTTTCTCTGGCATCCCCACCAAGCTCAAATCTCTCCTCACAATACCCTTCAAACTCTGGGGAAAAACATCTGTGGCTCGTGCATAAGGTCCAGAAACTTTCTTTCAGGGGCTGATGGTTCCTCAGCAACTCATTTTCCTGACAAATAATTCAAGGGCCCTGTAAAGGCAGAAACACAGCGAGGAACAGAAATGCTAGACCAAGGCTGGTCTCCAAAGCGCAAGTGAATGGACAGCCTGAAACGAGAGAGACTCAGCTTCCAGAAAGACCATCTTTTGTCAGAAGAAAGAGTCAACGGGATCTCCCAAGCCCCAGTGCCCGTTGGTCTACCTTAGGTCAGAGGAACACAAAGCTCTCGTGTCGTGTAGTCAAAGCGGAGAGAGCTTTCCTCCAACCGAGGGCACTAGGCTGGTTTTATATGAAGGAAGGCTTAAGGGCAACACATTCCCATCAAGCTCCAACTGCTGTTTCCTGAATTAACAGTTCTCAGTCCAGTTTCCAGTAGACAGGAATCCAGAAACCACCAGCAGCGTTGGGAAATCAATGTCAATATGCTAGATTTCCCAGTTTCTGAAAGATTTTATTTTCGGTTTACATGAGTGTGAATGAGATCAGGATTGGGTCTTCTTGTCCCAGGGTGGGACTGGGTTACCTACTCCTGCAAGATTTCTGGTAGAGTGAAGAATATTAGAGGGAGACCAAGAATTAAGGGAAACAAAGAAGGTGGACAAGTCATTCACGTTCAAGAAAAGGTACGATTATACTTGGATGATTCCCGGACATTTCTGTGAGTATCCAAGCCAAATTTGATCCTCCCCTTACCGATAATAAAAGAATAAAAGTAACATGTGATATTCCACACTGAAAAAAATGGCAATAAATAATAAACATGCACACAGCCAAGGCCCACAGACAGGCTCTACAAATCCTACACGCTCCATGCAAACACAGGTACGCACCCACACGCAGACACACAGCAATCAGATGTTCCAGACTACGAAATTTCCTTACACAAAGCGGTGCTTACGGGCGTTCTAACACGTCTTTTGTACTGAGTTTTACAAAATTCTCCAACTTTGCTTGGCGGTTCATGCAGGCACGTGGTCCTGCCCCTCAAACCCAGCACTGGGCTAAGCCAGGGGCTGACAGTGCCCACCAGCAAAACGTTGCTCTGGATGCACTCCGCCATCACCTCCGGAGCCAGTTCTGTCTCACCCACAGAGCAGCTACCCCAGGTTTAACTGCTGTGACCGAGGCCAGGACCTGGCCCAAAGGAAGGGACGGGAAAAGACTGGCAAAGGTTAAAGCAGAGAAACAGAACATGAAGAGGAAAGCAGAAGCTAGAGGGGCCTTCAGCTTGTGATTCAGCAGTCGCTGGGATCAAGCGACCTGACCCAACACAGCTGTCTTGGTTTCCCAGCAGGGATCTGAGGATCTGCATCCGAAGAGAAATTCTCTTCCTCTGCACAACCAACAAAAAGCTGAGGAGTTGATGGGTGCCAGCTTGGGCCCCTGCAGCTCTGGAACACATTTAAATGGGGGGAAAGACCTATGGCCCACCGTTCTCTTCTAGAGGAGTGATTTTGGCTCATGTGTCCAACCAAACGTTAAATACCACCATTAACCAGCCCGAGGAGACAAAACCCATGCTTGGGGAGAGAGCACCAAAACACAGATGAGGGTGACGCAGCGCAGCACAACCAGCCACGCGCCCCAGATAGCTTCCCTTCAGCCCTTCTCAGCATTGCCCTCACGATGACTTCTGCCTCCGGGTCTTTTTCAGATTTATCGAGCACATCTATCAACCTCCAGGTGCCCATGCTGCAAACCTCCTGGGTAAGAGATGAACAACCCTCCCGGCCCTTCCCTCCAGGATTTAATCCTCCTTTATCTTGGCCAGACTGGATGTTCTGCCAGTGTACTCTCTTCCCAAAGCCCCCAGACTCGGGCAGGGCACCGACGCAATGCCACCCAAGCCGGGAGCTGCTGATCAGCCGCGTGCCGACAGCTCTGCAGCTCGCTCTCCTTATCTCCCCTCTCCGCTTAGCGCTCTTCCCACAAATCTTTTCTCCAGCAGCTTTAATTTAAGCATCGCCTTGCACTAGAAGATGCGCTCCTCTTATTGACAGAGCTTTATTGGGAAACGCAGATTTACCCTTATGCATGCAAACGAGTCAAGCATGCAGAAACTTCCTTCAGTCAGAGCTGGGAGCTTGCTCTGCGAGGCTGCTCTGAAAATGTCATCGTAGGGGATCTAAACTGGCTAGTTCCAGCTCCTCGCTCCCTGATGCCACCAAGGTTCGGGCAGTGCCGCTTTCACCTTGATGGAAACACTTGCAGGATAAGACATCCATCCCAAAGACCTTACGGTCTGAAGGTGAATGCCGCGGTGCCAAGCCATGAGGTACTGGCACCGCGACTGCCTGGCTTCCTGGGGCAGCTCAGAACAGGGCTGCCAAACATCACTTGCCTGTTTCCCCCCCTAAAATACGAAATTTCTCTGCGGTGACCTAGAGGTGATGCAGGGGTCCATGCACAGCCCATCAGGTCTCAGACATGAACTGTTACCAACCTTGCATTTTAAGCCTCTAAGCACTTTACAGCATCTCATCCCAAATTCCTTGCTCCGACCAGGACAGAAACTCCTTTTCTCTAACAGCACGGATTTTTAATAGAAATTAAGCTCAACACAATATAACCCCCCCCGCAACCTGCTCTTTTCGTACAGTGAATCCAGTACAGCAGGGCTTAGGAGCACAGGATGATGGCAAGAATGCTAAAGGAAAATAAAGAAACTGTAGAAAAACTGAAGAAAAATGGAAATGAAGACTGGATTCCCCAGCCGGTCAATGAGGAAAGCACCTGCTGCCCATGGGGAAACCGCCGCGCGCGTGCAACGCCTTCCACCGCGGCGCCCGAGGCAGTAACAGGAGCTGTAAAATTACTGTTATCTCAACCGTCCGCTTGTTATTGGCGCCTTGTAGAAGGGAGATTTCTGTCAGTTCTTTTTAAACTCTGCTGCTTGATGCCTTCATACAACCCGTGCAAAGCGCCGGCTCCGCGCCAGCGGGATGCTGCTCGCCGGGAAGGGATGGGAGCCCAGCCGGACGCCAGCTCCCCGAGCTGCTGCTCCTCCCGCGGAAAAGGCGCCTCGTTTGCTGCATCTCCGCTTCCCACCCTTAGCACCGGAGATAATACCAGACAAGAGGGGCCCAGGGGACATTTTGCAGAGAAAACTGTGGGCAGCTGACGCATCAGGGTAATTCCTGAACTGAAACCTAGAGGGAGTTTCCTTCTTCATTGCTTTTTGGGGTTGGGTTTTTTTGGTGTCCTGCATGGAATTCTTTCTTTCAGTGGTGTTTCTAGAACCAGCCTCAGAGAGGGAGGGTTTCGGGGAAGGAAGTATTATATTAATTAATTCTCAGTTCAGACTCAACTCATCAGTAAAGCAATATTAAAGAGGGAGGTGCTATGTGACCCCTAAAGAAACTCACCGTTCTGCACTGAATGGCAAAAAATTACTCATCAATCAGAAAAAAGACCAAAAACTCCGGTAGCATGCTATTCTCCAGCCTCTCTACAAGCTCACTTGAGCTTCTCGCAGGAGAAAGGCAACCACATTTTCATTTCACTAATACTAGGTATTAAAGAAATGCACTAATATGTGTTCTGGCCACTCTCATACACACGCGCAAGGACTGGTGCCCATCCCACAAACACACTGAGCTTTAGCAGCGGCACAGAATTCTGATGTGCACCATTTCTTATCTTAAACAAATTGCTCCTTCAGACATACAGCATTCAAAAATCCAGCTACAGAAAACCATCTCTGCTGCTGGATTTCAGGCTTGCAGCTGACACACGTTGGACTTGGGTCTTCCCCATGGTCTGGTGGAAAGACATTGCCACCCTCAGGACATCAGGTAACGCCAGGTGGCAAACAACGGGTACGTCTCCTCTTTTATCCATCGGCTTTTGGTATTCCCTGAAACTCCAAGTAACAGTGTACTTTGTTATAACGGCCAAAAATAACCTTGAAAATAGGCAAAGACTCACAATTTCTGACCTTCTTCAAAATGCTGTGGTGATGACATTACGCTTTGTTATTCCAGCCACGGACAAATGGTTTTGATAAAATATCTGCCACAAACTAGTCCCTAATGCCCAGACCACAACAGGCTCTTTTTTTAGGAACCAGAAGGTTCAGTTAAACCTTTATGAACGTCACTCTAGCCAGAAAAGAAATGGAAGAGCTGGAGCACCAACAGCTGGAGCAGTTCTTCTTAAACTGGTCCCAATTTTTCAAGCATCCTGTTCAACGTTACAGGGGTCAGACCCTACGCTGCTGTGAAAACGTAAGAAGTCTCTAAAACCAGTCAAGTTGAATAAGGAATGCTATATTCCCAAACCGCCTCCAATGTTTTAGAGTGTTATGACTTCCAGTTTGATAGGTCCAAAACGCTAACCAAATAAAAGGTCTATTTCTTCCAGATTTTCAGGTTTCCATTTTTACAAGGCCAGAAGCACAGTTCCTGTGCATCAGGGAAGCCTCACCCATCAGCGTTTATCAAAGACCCAGCCTTCGGCCTTCCTACACGCAAGGGTTGACCGTTTCCCGTATTAACTTAGTGCCATTTACTTTTTTCTGCTTTCCTAACACTCTAAGCTCTTTCTGTTCTTGAGATACAACTTTTCCTGAAAAGCTAAAATAACACGAGGCCCTTCAGCTCAGGTGACAAACAGAACAGTGTCAGATGACAAACCTGAGCATCACGTGAGATGACGCTGCCCGCTTTTCCTTGTCCTTACATGTTCTGCAAATCTCCCACGCTCACGTAGGCTCCTGTTCCCCGTAAAGCGTGCTCTGAACTGATCAGCGTGGCTCATCCTTTCCTTTTTCTCCCTCTCCCTGCCCTTACGGACACGCTGTTGTTTGGCTGACGGACTGAAGCCCTGCAATACGCACATGACGCGCCGCAGCACGCCACACCAATTTACCGACGGACGCAACAGGCAATCTCTTGGGCTGAAGGCAGTTTGGTCTTCAGCCGTGACAACTCCACCTTCAACCAGGGACGGGAATTACGGTACTGGTGGTGTGGGTATCTGTCCAGTTGGACTGAAGCTGCAGCATCACTTGGGGTCAAACAGCAACGCTTTCCAGAAACCACCAGCCAGGCTGGATTTATGCTTTTCACCCACTGTACGTCAGGGCTGTAAAATCTCATCTTTCTTTCCATGCTGCCCTTCCCTTCCAGATTAATTTTATTAACAGCTCTTTTTACAGGCGCTATAAAACACCCTTCCACGTTTGGGCCCCTCTGAAGAGGGCAAATCTCTCCGTAGATCTTCTGTTACCCAAGCAGACAACTCTTCAAGCAGACTCTGCATGTCTCCTGTTTTTTCTCACTGGGCGTGCATCCCCTCTTTGTCCCCTTCAAAGGGGGCTGAACCAATGACACCTCAAGCCAAGCACTGAAATATGGCAGCAGTTTCTCTTACGTGCACACACTGCACATTATTACCCCCAAAACACAAGCAAGGATGCTGAGGAGCCGTGGCCTTCAGGTCCCTTGGGTTAGCTCAGATCAGCTGCTGGAAAACCTAAGTGAATGCCGCTTTTTGGTGATTTATACTTTACCTTCCCCAGTCACGTGTCACAAATCAAAACCAAAGTCTTATTTTCCACTGAGTGACAGCACTGCAGCTCAGCAAACTAACAAAATCACTCCCCAGCCCTGCACATTGATTACTCCCCTCTCTTTTATTCCGAAAGAAAATGTCAAATCCCCAGACCTTTAATCTGAATCTTTCAGAGGCGTTTGAGCCGTTTAGGAGCAGTTTCTCACCCCTGAAACAACCGGCTCACACGGGCTGCTCCGCACACAACCCCGATCTAATTTCCGATTTCATTGCAGCCGCAAACCAAACCCGACCAGGCCGGCTCCCGGCACAGCCCACTTCCAAGCCGCGAGGCCGAATCTCCGCTGGCTGGGACTGAAACTGCTGGAGAGCACGCTATCAGATGTGGAGACATTCGGCTTGATTTTCATCCTGATGCTGAACCGCAGACACCAGCCGAGCTGAGCGCCGAGCACCGAGCCCTCGGCCAGCACCGCACTATCTTGCAGCCGTGCAGCTGAGGTGTTCAGGAGGCATCGATCACGGGGTGTCAAATCCTGCGGTTAGGACTAACACGTCAAGGCCGGGCAGCCCTAACCCCCCCTCCTCTGCAGCTATTTCTCCCCTCACGGTAAAAGCACTACACATTTTTTGCTCTCTTTGATCTGGTCTGCTCCATCACGCTCCTCTCCCCAGCGTTCGCTAGCAGGCTGTACGCAGCCGTGTGTCTCCAACCGAACAGATTAATGAACTTTTGACGGAGCGCTCGAACCCTGCCAAGTCAGAGGATGCTTTACAGCGAGCGAGCGAGCCCACGCTGGCGGCCAGGGGCTCTGCATCACAGCCCCGGTGCGCAGCCCCAGCGCTTGGCAGCCGCGCCAAGAAATCCGAGCCAGCAGCGCAGCCCTGACAAGGCCGCTGCCTCCATCCGCCCTGTGCCACGGCTCCTCCCAGACACCCGTCCTCTAGCGAGGATAGGGAATTATAGGAATAATTCTTCTCTTCATGCTTCCTGAGTGATGTTTCGCTAAGGTGTTGCATATTTTCTCCAAACCGCATACATGCACACTGCTAAATGTTTAGCATCTCTCTCCCTCCTCCTCCTCTGAATTCTCCCTACCTTGTGTTTCAGCCAGGCATACAGGGAAAATTCTAGCCTGAGCCTCATCAGTATAAGATACAAAAATAGAAGCACATTATCTTTTGTACTTCTCTCAGTTGATTCAGCAGCAGCATGCAGGTAAAATAATTAAATGGTTGTCTAGTGCGAAAAAAAGAAAACCAAACGAGAGACAGGTTTTGTGTTTTTCTTGAACCTGAGCATGGAGATTTAGGGTCTCTTGTGATGCACAGACTTTGCCCTCCCCACAGCTCTAAAAATGCCTGATGATGATACTTCCCTCCTTCCTCCTCCTCAGTTCAAAAATAAACACATGAGGGAGACTTCAATTCAGGAGAACTTGGCAAAGTGGCTCCGCTGCCAAGCACAAAACTCCAGCAAATCCCCTTCAAAATTTGTTACCCGAATCCTACCTTGCAATTCTGCCAGCCCCTCCTAAAGCTCTCCCGGAGATCGGGGAGCCGGAGGAGCAGGCGTGTGTTTGCACGGACCAGGGTCAACACAGGAGATGTTCAAAACCCATTAGTGACTCGACTTGATCCTTCATCAAAATACTTTTTGCTTTTCCTTCCTAACACTTCACTGCCCACGGCACGGCAGGCTGAGCCGATGTGACAAACTGTCGAAACACATTTTTTTTTAACGGAAAAAATTAAACCTAGACTTTAAAGGTAAAAGCGGCCCCTTTGAGTCCCTCTGTCACACGTGAGGCTCCTGCTGGAAAAACCAAAGGCTCTGAGAGCAGCTTGCTGGGAAGAGGCCCCAAGGAACTGGTCAGAGCTCCAGTCTGCAGCCACAGGACTGGCAGCAGTGGTTTCACCTGGCTTTTAAGCTTTTATTAATTAATTAATAAAAGGAACCACAGCGGTGCAAAAGCACCTGAGCATTTGTCAACCCCCCGACACAAACCTATCGTAAGATGCTGTTCATCGATTCCGTAAAGCAACAAGCAAATATTACCTACATCGTCCTGTTGGCACTGGAAATAATATCTGCTAGCAAAGGCGAAGGAGCACAAACGCCATCATCTCCAGCTCTGACCTCGCACGCTGTGGTTTATCACCGCTGCTCTATTCGCAGTGACCCGTTTCCCACAAGGCCACCGAGGGCGCCAAGCCCAAAACGCCCGCGTGTTCCCTGCCGCAGCCCGAGATGGCTGTCCATGAGCTTCGCCGTCGGGTGTAAGGGAAACGCGTCGCGTTTAAGGCTCCTGGCACTCCTTTGGGATAAATGCCAGAGGCTTTTTAGAAAGAGTCTTCAAAGCAAAAATAAAATACCACAGACGTGTCATTACCCGCCCGCACCCCCAACATCTGTGCAGATGTGTGCAGGTAATTCCCCATGTGCGCAGCTGCAAATCCGTGTCTTGTTGCGCACTATGCATGTTGGTGAGCACGCAATGGTCAATAAGCATTTTATATTCTTTACTTTTAATTACACCAGGTAGTAAAAAAAATAGCCTTTTCTTGGAGTTGGGTGGGTAGTGAGCATGTGCGGGAAGCACCGCGTAAATCCCCCGGGCACAGGCAAACGCCTGCCCATATCCATGAACGCAAACTCCAAAGAGGCTGAACCTGTATGGTTTTCTCCAGAAACTGGCTGCATTATTTACTATTATTTAAAAATTATTCTCCTGAAAGTGGAGTAGGTAGGTTTAAATTATTGCTACCTTATTTCAATACACGATAGTCTGAGATGAAAAATTAAAATCTGATAGCTACGAGAATCTTGTGACTTCCCAACAAATTCGGAAAGCTCCAAAGTCTTATCTGGCCAAGAATCTGGTTCATGGTTTCGAAGGCCTTGGGCTCATTTCCAGACTCCCAGAATCCCCTCCCAGTGTCCTCCCCCGGCAGGTCCATCAGGATTAGAACCCTGGAGCTTCCACTCACAGGTTTAAAATGGCTGGTAAAGAAACACAGGGAGGAAAACAGGGAAAAAAGTGTTCTGTACGCATGCATCGGCGTAAAGCAGGGAGAGTTTATGAATAAGCAGCACAGGACGGGACAGAATTATTTAAGAATTAAGGCTTTTTTGTGTTAGAAGAAGAACCCAACGCTCTTGGAGCCTTTCTGAAAATAAGATCCTGCGGCTGCTGGACACAGATAAGACTCCATAGCCCTGGCTGACCAAACACCGCCTGTGCTTTCAAAGGTCATCCATAAATCCAGGGGACTTCTGACTACACTGCAGAGATCAGGGAGCTCTGGACTAGGCTGCTGAACTGCCAAGATAAATCCTTTTCTTACAGCCAAATCCATCTCTATCCATCTCCCAAAAGCAGTAATCAAAACACCGATCCCAGCGTATGAAATATCTCACCTATTTGTTTCTTCTGTAGGACGGGTGCCAAAACCCAGACTTACTTGCAGCCTAAGCTCCTCGCCCCCATACTCACAGCCCGCACTGGCAGCACCACCAACTCAAACCCTGACCCTTACTTAACCAGTCCTTCCAGGTTCACAAAGCACTGGTGGACACCGGACCCTGCAGCCAGAGTGACGGACGGCACTGACCAGCCCAGCTTGCCAGCACAAACTGGCAAACCTACCATCTGTTTCAGGCTTGAATCCATGCCAGGTAATAAAATAAAATAGTCCTTCCTCTCAGCTCCAGCGTTACCAGCGGCCCATTGCCAGAGCCCTTCTGTCCTTGGGAGGCCTGCGCTCCTCTCTGCGGTTATCGTCAGAATAACCTCTATTTTGTGCAAATCCTGCCGGTGCTGCCCAGATCTGCCCGCACGTGAGGAAAGCGCAGTGCTCCTCACAATTCAGTGGGCTCCGTGCTGGAAAAAAAACATATCTGAATGATCTGCTTTGCTCAAAGCCACAGGAAAGCTGTCCCCTTGCATTCCTGCTCCTGGTATTTCTCCAGTCTCATGAGAACTGTCCCACGTGAAGGCACGTCAGTTATTTTCCAGAAATACAACTCCGTGGCCTAGTGGATTACATTTTCGGCATGTTCTCATTTGTCTTGATCTCCAGCCCCAGTTTTCCCTTTATAACACCATCCCTCTATACTTAGCCTTACCTCCTGCCTCGTATCCTTCGCCCTCCTTCATCCGCGCTCTCTGGATTTGGAAAAGCCTGCATCTCCCCTTGCCTCGCCTCCGTCTCAGAGTACAGACGGTTTCTCTGCAATACAATCTCTTCAGATCCATCCCACCTTGGTAAAGCTACAGCAAACTCTGTTTCTCTCTGTTGCTCTAAGACAATAATTTAAACATGAACACAATTAATACCCTAACAACAGAAACAAGGACCAGAGACTGTGTCTATCACTAACGTGAGAAGAGTCACTGGCCAAGCCGTGCTGCGCTGTCCCACGAGGGAAATTCCCTCCTTGCCCAAGCAGGGAGGTCAGCGCAGCTCCTGCAAAGGAACAGCACGCAGCACCATCGCTGCCCAGACAGGACGGGGCAGGGACAGGCGCCTTTCCACTGGGGACGCAAGGCCAGTCCCAGAGAGACGAGGTGACGGGGGGACACTGGGAAGCAAAGAGGGAGGTCAGGGAGATATCACATCTGGAGTTGACTGCCTATGTTCTGGGCCATTCTGCTGGGAAATCTCACTACGAGCCTGGCTGCCAGGAAAGCCTCCCCCTTCCTTGGATTTCTGTCTCAAACCCTCACCTGCCTGTCAACCTGATTTCCAAACAGATGCCTGATCTTTGGGGAGCCCGCTTTGCCTCCTGCATTGCTTGCTTCTTGTCCCACCACTTGAGCCCAGCTCCCGGGACCGTACCCCAGGCACAAGAGGCAACCAAGCGTACAGGGATGCTCCGGAAGCGGCCAACAAGCGGTTGGCTCCTCCAGTCCCCGACACGCAAAGCAGAGCCACTCAGACACCAACCTGCACAACCTGGAGTCAAACCGCGAGCTTGGGCGAGCACCAGCTCGTGAAAGCTGACGAGAGGCCGCCCAGGAGGAGAGGGACGCCCGGCCCGCGCGACAGAGCGGCTCAGCAGCAGAGCCGAGCTCAGCCTGGACACGCCGCTGCTTCAGCCTCTGCACGGCGCTCGCCAAAAACCAGATTCAACGCAAATCAGCATCAGCAGCTCCGAACGCTCAAGACGGACAAGAAACAAGGTAAAACCTCCTGCACAAATGCCACCAAATACAAGAGAAATGTCAGGCCTGCCACGCAGGCCTTTCCGGAGACTGCTGGGAATGGCACTGATGACACCTGCCAGATTCAGGACTTAATTCTGCCAAGACAAACGTACCATGCCCTGCCAGATACCAGAAACCTTTAACGTTGATGTGCTTCATCAGTCTGGTCTAGGGAGATCAGGAGGTCCCTGTGTGTGGGCAACAGTCCACCCCGACCACCTCAGGAAGCCTGGAAGACCCAGCGTGGTCCTCTCCAAAGCAGGGTTATCCTACAAAAAACCCTGGGGCTTCCACCTTCCAACCCCCCGTGCTCACCAGTCCAACCACCTCATGGTGTTTCTCAAGAGATGACGAGGGAAAGTTCAGAGCACAAAGCCCCAGGACGCCCCACCTGCAACGCAACCAGGGGGGTCTTTCCGTGGCCACACAAGGAAGAAAACATTAAAATAAACCATGGAAGGACGCTGAAAATAACAATCCAGAAAGCTGCAAACATCTGGGAGACCAGTGCTTTGCTCTACAGTTCTGAATTGATTTCTTGCCTCAAATAGATTTCTGGATGGATTGCAATTAAAATGAGTTACACAACGCTGTAAAACGTCACTCATTTCCGTTTCAGATTTTATTTTTGCATCTTTGCTTTCTAGATCCTTTTGCATTTCAACAGCCACTCCTTGGATTTTAACCGCCTTTTTATTTCCACTCTTCTTCTGGCCAATTGGCCCTGCGTCCGTTTTTACGTTTTATTACCACAAGGATTATGCTGTTGGTGGCTTGCACAGCCTGAGCTGGTCAGCGGTGAAAACACCCACCGTGAGCGTCAACCACAGCTGCTGAGAAAGCGCACGGAGACCTCGGAGCGTTCACCAGAGACAACCCTGAACCCCCAGGATACCCTTGTTGCACACCTCCAGGACAGAAATCCCCACCTATTGTCCTGATTCCTGCTCATAAGCCACAGGCAGGGAGGATGGACAACGGGAAAACAGCTTTGCTTCTCTGAAAAGCTTGGGAAGCGAGTCCAGCTGCCGCTGAGAAGGGCAGTGCCACCGTTAGCCCCGCTCCAGCCGTTTGCTGGCCATGGCTGCGCAGGGATGGCCATCAAAACAAGATGATAAAAGGTGGGGTTTCCAGCCAGGGATGTGGGACACCAAGCCCAGCCCTCAACAGCATCAGGGGTGAGTTTTACAGCTGCACGGGGCTCGTACCGCACCACAGCCCCTCTGCACGGACCCTACACAACCTTGCTCCTGAACTCCTGCTGATAACGGAGAAACCAACGCCAGCCCCAAGCCTTTGATCTTCATTTGACTTTTGAGGGTCTTCAGGCACCCATTTCCATTTTAAAACAGAAAAAGTACTCAAGGATTTATATGGCACAAAGGCTTTTAAGTAACTCAATTTCAGAAAACATTTTTAAGATGCTGGAATGAAGAATGTCAAGTATTATTATTATTATCGCTTCAATATCAACCTGATTGGAAAAAAAAAAACCAAAAAACCCACAAAGGTAAAACTGTCTGCAGTAGAAACAGAAGGGAAAAAAGGGAAATAAAAGAACCCCAAAGCCCCTGCTAGCGCCGGTGAGATGTTTTCAGCCGTGGGAGAACTGTTCAAAGGAAGCAGCGCAGGGCTTTCGTGGCCATCTGAGACTAACCGCTACAGACGTCTCCCGCCAGGTTTGACAAAACGGGAGCGAACGTGCCCCGGGGAACAGCCTTCCTCTGGGGAGAGACGGCCAAACGCGGCGGCTCCCAAAGGAAAGATCCGGGAAGGGAGGCAGGAGCGCACCTCACTCCCGTCTCTAGGAGAGATCACTTCCAGGGGATCCCACCATCCAGAGTGGGGCTGGGCTGCCCCGGGTGTCCCTTGGGCCGCTCCTTGGCGCCCTCGGAGCCTCTCCCGGCCGTGAGGGGAGGATTACGGGTTACACCCTGGATGGTTCTGCCCTGCAGCTTACGCCACGAGGGACTGCCAAGCTACTACTGCAAAGCTACTGTTTTTACTTAGGTATTTCTGCTTAACGCAGATTAATTTCTTAACGGCACAGAAATACCACAAAAGGCTTAGGGAAACAAAAAAGCCTAATTTGGATCAATTAATAACAGAGAGCGACTGTATTATTAATGAGTAACGATTGAAGGCTCTAAAGAGGGGAGACCTCCAGCTGAACGCTGCTTAGAACAGTGGAAATAATAAGGATGTCATCTGATGCTGCATATGCAAAATATCTGCGGCCAAATTCATCTTTGGTGGAACCCTGCTGCCATCACTTGGCGTCTCGTCTCTGGGGGGGTCTCAGGTGGGATTCAAGACGTTGTCTCCCTCTCCTCTTTGCCCTCATCCCATCTGCCTCAGATACAGTCCTCCTCATCCATCAAACCGTTTAACAGGAAAGGGCAATTTCCTTCGGCACGTCTTACGGAAAGAGAAACAAAGCGGTAGAAAGATGAAACGGCTGCTGCAGCATCACCCCCGGGGCTGGAAACGGGGGGCAGCTCCCCCAAACCCCAGCAGCACCCCACCATGCCCCAACTGCTCCAAGCACTGGGCTTCTGAGTAAAACGTGGACAGTGGACCAAGGAGCACATCCCTCTACTGAGCTCATGAGAATTTCCTGGTTACAGCCGAGATTTTTGTGGTTTTAAAATCACAGATTTAAATTCTCTTGTCTCCAAGCATCAGAAACCCACAAGCTAATGGGGGTGAAGACAGAGTGCTCTGGATAAACAGGTGATTCCATCACCACCAATTATCGTGTCTCTCTCCATTTTCTCTCCGGCGTGTCTCAGACACTGTCCCAGACAGGGCACGGAGCTACTTGCGCTCCTGCTTTCAGCCAGCACGGCAATTTGCTGCCTCCTTGGAAAGGCTTGGGTATCTTCAAACCACAACAGAGCTTTCTCCTCGCTGGAAAGGCAACCACCAGCTCAGCCACGGAGGAAGCGTTTGCAGTGCCCTGGGAGAGGAAAGCAGTTCAAAACCTTTTGTTTTCATTGGGCAAATTAAAAATAAACAAACAAGTCCTTTTCATTATTTCTTTTATCTCTGCTCGTGCCTTTCAGAGCATCCTCCAGAAATGCAGGGATTTGACTGGACAGCCTGGAATTACACCTGGCAGTAGAGATGGAGAAACGAAGGTACGGCACTGTCAAGAGGGTAAGAGCATCCCAACCACCGCGATCTGCTCGGAGCCTCGCTGCTCCCGTCCCTCCGTGTGCCCCAACACACAGCCCAGGACGCAGGATTCAAGCCCCTGACGTTACTGCTGCCTGGCTCAAGCCAGACCCGTCTTGGTTTTTTCTTTGTGCTCCTCTCTCTTTCCATAATTCATGATGCTCCCCCTCCCTGCTTCACAAACAAGAAGCCTTATGTTAAGGCGTATGACAGCACGACCACCGACGGGACCAGACAAGTGCTCTTAGGGCTGCAGGAGCCATCAAGAGGGAGTTCAGCCCCCTCCGAATTTCCCCCTCTGCGTGTACAGCAGGCACGGCGCTGGAAACGAGCTCGTGGGGAGAGCCACGCAAGAGGAGGGCTAAAAGTGGATGTTGACTTCACTCTCCCAGTTGGGCGGAGGCGGTGGAGGTGGGTGGCCGGAGCAGAGGGGAGGCGGAGGGGGCGAGATTTATTTCCAGCTGCACTCATGCGCGACTTCTCTCAGCGCTGAGATTTTATAGCAAACAGCGGGAGGTGGGGAGTGGTGGAAGCCAAAAAGGAAAAAATCGCAGAGCCTTTGTGGGAAAACATGTTAAGGAAGAGGAGAAAAGTCGTTATCATCATCACAGCCCTGAGACTCCGCTCTTGGTACTGTGGGGTTTAAAAATATGACAAAACCCAAGGCTACTGGGGCTACACCTCTGCACCGGACACAACCGCGTCAGATGGAGATAAGTCCGCTTGTCCGAGAGCGGTAACAAAACGATGCTCCAAAACACTGCCCGCAGAAAGCCTGCCTCCTAATAAACTGCACGGCTTTCTTCGCTCCCGGAGATTATGTAATATGTTCTTGCCTGCTGCTGACTCACATTTTCCAAAATATATCTGGGAAGGAAAACATATGCACATGTGTTTTAATCTGTATGTTTCCCTGGATGTGCAAGAAACGTGCAGGGAGACGCACGGGTGCCCGCACACGCGTGAACACAGGCATGTTGCTGTGCGCGGGGATGAGAGGGGGACAGCCTGGCACCTGTTCTAGGAACACGCTGGAGACAGATTAAACCGTCACCATTTTCTGGGGCAAAACACAGCAACTGTTTAACGCAGGGAGCGCGTAGGAGGAGAACAAGGAACCGGGAATCGACGGGGGGAGATGGCAAAATAAGAAGCACCAGGAACGCGCTGCCTACGAGCTACAGCCAAACCTGGGCTCTGGGGACTAAACAATCTCACACCGAGCTTAAAATCGAGCTGGGAAAATGGCTTTTTGTGACCACTGGGGTCACAGTGACACCGTGCAAATGGCAGTGGGCTGACGGTGCCATCCCGTCACCGGGGGACGGCCCCAGCACCCGGCCCGGCAGCACCCACTCTCACAGTGGGGTGGGGGGCACAGGGCAGGGAGAGAGGCCAGGGCTTTCTACATCCCATAAATCCAGGGTCCCGATCCCGCTAACCCCTGTGAACACGCTGCCCGGGCTCCGGGCACGCACCGAAAAAACCAGGCTCCTCCTGGTTGGAGATGTGCAAGGCAGCCGGTTACTCTTAAGTGTATTTGTTCCCAGCCTGCAGCTCACTGAGGTTTCGCTTCTCGGCTCTGCACGTGTGTCTGCTTTTAATGCTTTAGGAAAGACTTTCAGACACTCCTGCAAAATCCTCGGTGTCCAGGAGATGGTATCGATCTGCTGCTGGGCATCGGATGAGAAATTCATCTACCCTGGGCCAGAGGAGACTGAAAATCTATCCAGACGTCAACTCCTGATTGCGAAATGAAGGCAGACTCTCGCCATGGATGACAGCTGAGTCTCCTCACCATCCCTGTGTATGGGCACCATCAGTATTCCCTGGTTTACGCATCCAGCCTCGCGTACGTACAACGCCAGAGTAATAAAGTTCTAATTTAATACCTAAAACTACATCAGAGTCAACCGCCGTTTAAAGGCTGCTCTTTCTTGTTTTACAGAAACTTTAAAATGCTTCGTCTGAATTCCAAATCTGTTCTGTAATTGTCACTTTTTAACTTAATTCTCACAGAACTTCACAAAAGACCAAACATCCAGCACGCTGAAAGGCTTTGGAATAAACTTTAAAGACAAACATTAAAGATTGATCGCGCTTTGCGAAGATTACGCTAAAACCGACTGAAGCTCAACTAGATAAGGAGAGAGCGCTGCACAAAATTAATCAGCACCTTATCGAGGCAGGAACAAAGAATTTTAGATAACAAGTTTTCCCTAAATTTGGTGTCGGAACAGAAACTTCAGCACACAATCTATCAAGAAATCCTTGTTGGATATACTGAACACAATACAGGAGAGCGGAGGCATCAGAAATAGCACAGGGAATGTGGTTCATAGAAATGCTTTGGAAAAAACCTGTTTTCTGATAAAGCCAGCAAGAGCCTGATGCTTTTTTTCAGATGGAACCATTTTACTTGACAAAACTTTTCTACAGATACGCCCAGCAAAGCAGCCCACTGCTTATCAGGGTAAATGATTGATCCCTAGGGTGTTTCTCTAAATTTATCCTCCTGTAGCTGAGGCCATATTGCTTTTTTCAGTTACCAGAAACACCCCTACGCAGGATTTTTGCTGCTTTCAAACTCCTCCTAGTTTGGCTGATTCCTCCCCCGGCATCCTCAGAGCTCTGAGCTCCCTCGCAACCCCAGGAACCGGCACCAGGAGCAGCTTAACCCTCTCAAGCAGACACCCAGGACAAGCATCCCGGGCAGCAAGAGGGACCTTGACAGGAGCAAACCCGACCAGCAACACCCAGGGATTTTTACGTGATGATGAGCGAGGCCAAGCCTCACCCCACGCTGTGGCAACAGGGTGGCAACGCGGTGATGTCAGCTCCAGAGACGGCGTTACCCCCGCGGCCGCAGCACCGCAGGCAGAGCTGCCTGCTCCCACCCCAGCACCCGTCGGGGCTCCGGCCGCCCGCCTGGGCCCTGGGCAGGTCCCAGAGAACGGCAGGGGGCTGGAGAAACAGCTCATCCCTCGGAGACCGAGACACGGCCGCAGAGCAACGCAGCCTGCCGCGGAGCCGCTGCTTTACTCAGCCGGAGCTGCTGCCTAAAATAGAAACGGCAGCCTCGCCAGCAGTCTATACGTTATGTTATACATCTCAGGTGATGCGAAGGAAGGGGCCGGCGCTAAACCACACAGGACCTTCCACACGGGCACCAGCTTGTCTGCTACGCTGGGAGCTCCAAGATCCCCTGAGAGATCCTCCACCGGACGGCAAGCAGCTGGCTCCACGGCTGCCCAGCGCAAGCCCGTCCTCCGACGCTCCCGAACGGCGAGGTTCAGATAAAAGCGTACGAGAAGCCAAGCGGTGTGCCGGCGCACGCTGCTTTGCTGAGGGTTAACGGGAGGCAGCAGGCCCCCGAGCTTTGCTCCTGCTCCCGGCTCCGCTACTAACACCATCCCACCACGCGCTGTTCTCCAACCACCGCGTGCCTCAGTTTCCCTGGCTCTGTGATGGGAGCAGCTCTCCAAAGTAGCACACTCCCACAAAATTTTCTGTATGAATAACCCAGTCCGTTGAAATCCAGACTTAATTCTTTAAACGCCTTCACGCGGGTGCTCCTTCGCTCCTTAATTTGGGTGCTAAAGCTTTTAGGTCTGCCAAGGAGCTCTGAGGGCTTATTGCCCTGAGCTCAGATGTCCCAGCGAACACGCCGTCAGCGTGGTGTTTCCAACAACGCAGGAGTAACGCTCTACAAAACCTGGAAATAAGCAGTTGAGGCTGCACGGCCCCTTGCTGGTGAGGAGGACAGCAGGGCTGGAGACAACCTGGCCACCTGGGCTCTTTCAGATCAAGACTCGTTTCCACTCAGGAAAGAAATTCAACCATAACCAGTAAAATAAAAAAAAAAATAAATCATGGTTCCTCCAGCAGCTCTTCCTCCAGAAGCGGCTATTTTTAGTGAGAAGCATAAATCACCACAGCTTGCCATCTACAACGGCTCTAGCAGGCAAGCTCCAGCTACGCCCAGCTGGGCCAAGACGGGCACAGCCGCGTTGTCCGCCCGCACCGCCACACCCTGCCGCTTGACCGGAGCAACGGCGCTCGGCAGCTGGGGGATGCTGCAGAAAGGGAAGGAACCGGAGTCAATGGGTCCCGGCCACGCCTCGGCAATGGGTGATGTTCTTCTACAACCCGGGAAGAGGAGTCACGAGGTGCTGAAGGAACGTGCCCAAGGCCACGCATCAACGGTAAAACCAGGACCCAGCAGAACTCCCCGCTGCCACCCCTGAGGCAAGCATCCTCTTCACAACAGGACAATCACCACAAAATTAACAACATCAGGGAGTTTTCCTCAAGCTTCCTAACTTCTGATCTTTGGAGATCCCACATCTAAGAGACAAATCCCTGCATTTTATCAAAGCAGCTCTCGCAGCATTTCACTGGGACAGGTGCACATCCAACGCGATTATCGCGCCCGCTTGGGAACGGTACACATTGCAAATGCAAAATGCAGTGCCCCTCATCAACACAGATGCGTTATCCACAGCGTGCAGCACGTACGGACACAACACGGGCACCACACGCACGTACGTGCAAGCAGGCGCCGCGCACAACGCATGGGGTCTCCCATCACACCCAGCAGTCACCGAACACAGAAGTCAAAGAACCACAACAGAACGACGTGAACAAGACAGAAGAGGGGTTCTAGTCATAAAACAAACCAAAAAACTTACACGGATTTTTGGCAATTTTCCCTCAGACGTTACACACAGCGGCTGGGCTGTGTACTGAATACCTGATCCAAAAAGACATACAACCACGTTACGCACACAGATGGGGCAGGAGCCAGGTGAGCATGCAGCTCGTAACAACATCCATCTACGGGACGATCCCACAGAGGGGCTGGGACCTCATCCGGCGCTGCTGCCATCCCGGGGGAAAAGCCAAACAGCAGGAGAGCAGAGAGACCTCTGAGCTGTCCCGTCCCCCTTTTAACTTGGCACGCGAGGTTTAAAACAGAGGTGGGAAATATCCAGGGGTGGGGGAGGAAGCCTTTAAAAAAAAAAAAAAAAAGGGAAGGAAGCCCTCTTCACAGCCTTAACTAAAAAACACTAAAATCACAGCGAGCGCAGGACCAGCAGGGACCGTTCTGACACGGATGCTTTTTCTGAAGCATCGGAAGAGGGAGAAACGCACCCTTTCCCCGTGGTGAGAAGGGTGCCTGAACCTTTAAGACAGCAACTGCCGCTCAGGAGGAAGGGACTTTTTCTAGACTGTGCGGAGCAGGGTTGCTATGATACCATCAGAGGCATTTTCATGAATCCTGTGGCAAATAACATCGAATCCTGCTGAAGAGACAAACAGCAAAGCAGGTCTCCCATCGCCCAGTCCTAGCAAATACACAGGAGCGATCACTGAAAGATGATATTTATGTGTGATAAATATGCTATTTGCATACAGATGGATATTTTTGCTTTGGGGCTGTATTTTTCAGAGGGTCAGTGCTTTGGTTTATTTAATGGAATGATCCCTCTTTCCCTGTGCCTGGGCTCGAGCATCTCCCCAAATGTGAAGAACTCAGCGTCCACAAACGGGGGAGTTACGGGGCCAAACCACCTCAAGAACCCAACCGTGACCAGTCACACGTGTGACCCAAACGGTCCCACGGAGCTTGGCCGGAAGGAAAGCTCCACTACATGGAGATATTTTCCAGTGTGCAAATTATACCCCAAATTTTGCGAGCACAGGGGATCTATTGCGAGTGACTGGGATCGGCGTCGCCCCAAAAAGCTGCCACCGCAGGCTGCCGGGGTTGAGTGCTCCTGAGAAGTGCAGCAAGAGGAGTTGTTTAACTTGCTGATTGCTCCTGCAAACCCTGCTCCAGGCTCCGAAAATGCAAAATTGCAGGCGCAAAACTACAAAACCGGGGCTGGGGCAGGTGGCTTAAGGCCTGTTGGAAAAGGTGGCCACCAAGAACCGGGGGTGGGCAACAGGGATCAAACTAAACGAGCACAAAACCCCAGCCCTTGCTGGCTATTTACACTTATTTCTTCTCTTTCCCCCAAAAGGCCACCGGGAAGCCCGATACAACAAGAATGGCGTTACTACAGTGACAAAGTTTTCTGCTCCCATCTTTCACGCTCATATTGCTCTGCATAAACCTGCTTGCTTTGCCTCCATCAGCCTTTGGGAGAATAGGAGGTGAGAAAGTTGTACTAAAATGACATTAATTCCCTCAAGCATGTTCCACGGTGAGAAAAAATCAGCTCCCAGCGACCGGTCCCCCGGCAGCCGAGCGTGCAGGCCGCCCTCTTCCTCCCCATGTACCCCATCGGCCGGAGATCCCCCGGCATCCCACAACCCCAACAATGGAACCAGAAAGGGCCGGAGGGAACCGGCAACCGGACACGGCAGCTCCCAACACACGCGCCAACGTCCGCTGTCGCGTGCACGCGCGCCTCCCAAGCATCGCCCCAGGAGCACGAGCTCCGCTCCAGGAACGCACTTGCACCCGCTGGAAAACCACGTTCAGTACCGAGCGATCCTCACAGAAATCTTACTGAAGGGCAAAACCTTCATTTCGGAGAGCTGACCTTGAGGAAAATAAACATACAGGCACAGTTGCACCCCATTTTTAACTCGCTGTTTTGTGGGGGGGGTTTTTTCCCCTCATTTTTCCACCCTTACTCCTCCAAATCACTATGTTGCTCAAAGCCGTTTCACCGAAAGGATTATTTTGGCTGCTGCTGGACTGATTCCGATTCCCGCTCCACGGTGATCTTCAGTCGTTTATTACATTTCCAGGAGACTCTGCAACCTATGAAACTAATGACAGAGGATAGCTACCGGGAAAATAAAGTGAATTTGAGCTGTTAAACAACCCAAATCATCCTCAGCATCTTTTTTTTTTTTTTTTTCCAATAAAAAGAAGATTCAGTCCATCTCTCACGAAGCAACGCCAACACCTCTTGCACAGACAGCCACACGTGAGGAGGGGGAACGAGCCAGCACCGGAGCATCCTCACTGGGCTCCTGTCGCCGGCCCCTGGCTTCCCCCCCCGAAACGGGCTGCTGCCACTGAACACTCCTTGTCAGCTTTGGAGCCCACTGTCACCACCCCGGGACTCAGGGAAAAATTTTTCTCTTTTAATTACAGCTAAAGCCACTTTGAAAGTGTCAGATCTACAGCATCTAACTCAATTTCCAACCACGCCACCAGCTCCTGAGCCCAGCTATGCATTTAACTCACAGCAGACAGATTTTCCCACGGAAATCACCGTACATCTCCATCTGTACGCTCCTGCTACGTCTTTATGAATCAGTTACACAATTATTATTTTTTTTTGCCTGACTAGTAGAGGATAACCATCAGATAAATTATAGCCAGCTGGAATTAGCATGAACTAGTTAAATTATCAAGGCAATTAATTCCAGTGAACATTAGCAAGAGATGTAAACATTTTCAAACTCTGATTTTTTTCCATATCTTTGAGCAATTCTGATTTTTCCATAGGGGAAGATAATATATTAAAAAAAATCCTTCAGATTTCTAACAGAAACACAGTACAGAGACATATTTTCAAGACATTGCTCTTCATATTCTCTCTGAACTTCACGCACTGACACTCAGCCCCCAGCCCGCTCTGCTTCCAAGCTGTAAACATTGCAATTTTGGTCCAGACACCTCTCAACAGAAGGACCTCTGACCAGGGGACATCTTTTTTAGCAAGCCTGTAATACACAACTTAGCACTTCATTTTCAAGAAAATCAATGTAAATAAAGTCAGGCAAAACAACCCATCTCAAAATCTCGTTATCCTAGGGCTGGGAAAAGATTTTTTTTTGCATATGTTACCAAAAATTATATGTATATATATATATATACGTACACACATGAAAGAAAAAGCCAAAATAAAATTTTTAGAGAAATCAAAGCAAACCCCAATCCCTCCGTATCTGTTGCTTTAGCAAAGAAAAACAAAGCATGCATTCCCCTTTTTTTCCTCTTTGATCCCTCCTTCCCAGTTCGCAGAGACGGAGCCACATACAAACAGCAAAAAGCCCAGCAGGTGATGTCTCGATCCCTCTCACACCGTTAAAGAAAGGAGCCCGGCTGCACCAGCGTGGACGTAGAATTTGGAGGCTTTGGGGCTGAATATTGAGAAATCAAGTCAGACCATCACGGCAACACAGATAAACACAGTAAGTTGAATTTCTCTCCCTTTTCTGTGGCTGAATGCTATTTTAGCAAAGATTTCATGCTGTAACAGGATTTCTCATCCCCCCTTAACGACGTCCAGCGCTCGATCCGGTTGCACACACCACCTCTCACCTGGCAGCGACACGGTTACTCCCAGCCGTCGCTCGGGAACCGCTTGCTGGGCATTTCACACAAAATGACTGCTCGGGAACGGAGCCGCGATTTTAAAGGCAGCAAAACCACACAGCCAGCGCTTACCACAGAAAGAGATTTCCACTCTGCTGCTAACTAAACACCTCCAGCTCTATCTCGCACAGAACGACCCACGAGTGGACTATTATTATTATTATTATCTATCACATTTAAAACCCAGGCAAAAAGCAGCTACACTTACAGGCATACTTAAACGACAAGACATGACAAAAGATTTAGGGAGAGATAATATACCAACGTCATACATATCACAGCGAGGCCATGTTGAAGCTCAACGCGATTCCCCCCTCAGTAAGAAATCTCTCTCTCTCTGTCTCTCTCTCCCGCGCCTTTCTCTCTCTCGCGCGCTCGCTCTTGCTCTCTCGTTGAAGTGCTAGTGGCAGTAGTAGCCCCCAACAGCTCAGGAGAAAAAATCCATTTAACGAGTGCCCAGGAAGAACATGAGTATGACATTCACAAGCAATAGCACCACGATCACGGCAAAAACGACCACCGTTTGGACATCCAAGGTCATGGTGCAATGCAGAACACTGTAGTGTTCGAGGTGTGGGGCTGGCAGATTTGGAGAAGTCAACCTCTGCTCTGTAAGACTGTCCATACATCCACCATGCTAGAATAGAGGAGGAAACTGTTCCCGGTTTTGGTTTGGTTCGGAACGCTTTGTGCTTTTAGTTTATCCCCCTAGCTGCTGCTCCTAGCTCATCCCGGAGCCCGCTACGCGAAGCATCGTCACAACCAGGGAGCACTTAAAGACGCAAAATCCTTCCTTTCGGAAAAGCCAGCGAGCGCTGTCTGCAAGCTTCTCTCTCTCTCTGTCTCTTCCCCCCTCTCTCTCGCTGGCTGCCTTGCTTTTTAATTCGTCAAGCCAGTGCGGATGAGGAGCCTGTGCACGCGCGACAGCTCTGCAAGCTGCTGCGGCTGCATCTCTCGGCGCGAGGCGGACCCTCCCGCATACTAATCAGCGCCGGTGACCAGGCAGCGAAGGCATCCTGCCTGTCAGTCAAACGCAAAAGGAAGCGCTGGCTCCATAAATATCCCCGTCTTCCGCCCGCCGTGACGGGGAGCGCCATGCAGGCATGGTTTTCCCCCCCCCCTCCTCTACTTCTGCGGCAGTTGGGAAAAGAGAGCCGGGAAGCCGGCGTCGCGGTGGGATGCCGAGGCTGAGCTCCTGGGAAGGCGTCTCCGTGCAAGGCAGATCCCGTTCCTCGGTGTCTTTGTACGGCGGGGACGCGTCTGCCCTGTCCGTGCCGCCTGCGCTAAGCTCCGGATGGAAAATATTAAATGTCGGCAAAAAACGAGCCAGTGCTGCTGGGAGCCTGCTCAGACCAGGTAGGAGAGCAGGAGAAAGAGCGGGGAAGAAAAGCAGCTAAAATAACAAAAATGCCACCCCTGGTAACTTGGGAATTCACTGTGAGCCTGTAACGTGGGAATTTTGCAGGGGGAATCACTTTTTAGCTCTGCACAGATACTATGCACATCATCCCATCGTAGATTTATCGCACAGCCTCTCTCCTCAGCGCTGCACTGGGCTTCTCCATGCTAAGAGTTAAATTGAATCCCGGTTCTACAGACAGAGATGTAGAAAAAGGGGGTGGAGGAGTGGGGGGGGACAGGATGGGGGATCGTTATTCCTTCTACAGCAGCCAGAAAAGCTCACTCCTACATCAAATTCCCATACACTCAGCGTTTACGGCCCAGGTGCCAGCTTCTATCCCCAACCTCATTCTCAGACCCCAGCACCAGCTGTTACCTTAGAGAGGCACCACGCACACAAAAAGATGTGCTCAGCTGGAAAAAGCAAACGGTTTTACGGGCAAAGACAAACACAGACGTGCTGCCAATGCACATGCACTACACACCAAAGCGTGCACGCGGGGCTGAGCAGCAGCAGCTCCCAGGAAACCCGCTCCTTCGAACACCGACCCAAACGAGCACTTATTTTCTTCTCCAGCAGCAGACAACAAGAGTTCAGGAGGACTTTTAACGTTTCAAACCTGAGCGACAGGGTCCCGTCAGCTCGCGCCAACGCGAGGCAGCCTTTCTTCACCGCAGCATCCTTCTGGGGCAGGTACTTTTTGTCACCGGCATTTGGGGGAGGGACAGGTTGGATTATGCTTCTACCCCACCTTACCATTCAAAGCAACACTAAACCCAGCTGTTTACTGCGAGGGTTGTTTTATTTTGCTTCCCCTGCTATTTGGGTTGCCAGCGGGCTCCCTCAGAAGGAGCAGGCTTTTCCTAAATCCATCCCCGAACACCAAAGGAGAGTGGTGTCAGGTGGGCGAGAACTGAGGCCCTGCAGTGCCCTCCCTCCTGTCTGATGTAATTTTAGACTAATCAGAACAGCAAACATCTAATAGATGTGGAGTGTTTATTATGGTTACCACCCTTTCCCGAAACAATACAGGCGATGTGCCAAAGCCCGAGCCTGAACTCCCACAAATGCCCAAGGAAATTCCAGTTTTGGTCTCGGCAATAACAGTGACCTCTCCAAAGTCTACAACAGGCCCACATTTAGAGGCATCTTCACAGCCCGTTAATCTTTCCCTCTAAGCTGGGATGAGCCCAGAGGAAGCTGGGGTCTGGACCCCAGCCCCAGATGCAGCTTTACTTCTACAGAAAGCACAGCGGCGAGGTTCTACCCGTCCGCAGCAGCCCGAGGGCCTGCAGACACCTCCGCAGACACAGCCCGTCCCGCGCTTTGTGTCCTCTCAATACCAAGAACGGGAGGCGGCCGGGAGGGTTTTGAGGTGGGCTCCTCTGTGCCTTTGCATATGGACAGGGGGGGCAAAAATTGGGCAGGTGAAAGCAGCAGAGGCCTAAGAAATATCCAGAAAAAAAAAAAAAAAAAAAAAAAAG
>JAAGAY010148332.1:0-33843 GCA_011801015.1 Ardeotis arabs
AGGTCTATACTGGAAACTCTCATCTGGTGAGCTCAGGGGGAATGGGACTCCAAGCTAAAAGTTACCGGTCTCTGAGGCACAAGCAATCACGACTGAATTATATTGGTTCTGTGTAAACAGAACAAAAAGCCAAAATCAATAGCATACATGCTTGCTCCTCTAAAGAGGCCGAATTTGGAGAAGAACCAGCTGAGAAAGACAAATTGGGAACAGCTTTAAGCAGCTCAGGAGTTGTCCAAAGGCATGAGAGGGTTGAGACAGAAGGCATGCGGGATTAAAACCCTCCAGAAGTTAGACATGGGAAGTGGGGAAAGAGCAGAAACCAAACACAGCCACTACGGATGATCTATCACAAAATAGAAGAAAAAGAAAACTGGCATGTGGTCCAGGGAGACCTCATAGTGGTCTTCCAGTACCTCAAGGGGGCTACAGGAAAGATGGGGAGAGACTCTTCAGCAGGGCCTCGTGTGACAGGATGAGGGGTGATGGTCTTAAAATAGAGGGAGGCAGATTTAGATTAGGTATTAGGAAAAAAAATTTTTATGCTGAGGGTGGAGGAGCACTGGCCCAGGTTGCCCAGAGAGGCAGTGGATGCCCCATCCCTGGAAACATTCCAGGCCAGGTTGGCCGGGGCTCTGAGCAACCTGATCTGGTTGGAGATGTCCCTGCTCCTGGCCCCCCTGCCAGGTTGGACTGGGTGGTTTTTAACGCTCCCTTCCCACCCAAACCATTCTATGATTCTATGATTGTTCCTGCAAGACTGAGCCTAAACAATCTTCTCAGCCCTACAGTCCTAGCACACGTCTTCTGTGGGCTGCAACTGCCTGCAAGCTCACAACGACTTGCACTACAGCATCAGTAAAAGGATTCAAATGGAAGTCCATTGGATAGGCTCCGATTTGCTGGACTGGATTCTGGATCAGCCCTTCCCAGAGAAAGGCACTTATTTCAAGGGATATTTAAACACAAATTTTTTAGTGCCATCTCATAGACTGATGTGTTGTAATCAGTTCATGCCAACAGCTTTGACACACAATAAATATTTTCCATTAGGGAGTATTCTCCATTAACAGAATTACTTCACCCTGTGCTCAAGCCATCTCATCAACTGCTCTTGCCCAAAAACCAGAAACAGAAGACACGACAACAACAGAGACATCCCAAATTAGAGCTACAGAAGCTGGGGGGAATATGCAATGCAGAAATACGTGAGCACAAACCCCTGCACAGGGCCTGCATGGAGCAGGCTGAAGGCTCTCCCACGTTACATCTTGCCGGTGCCATTGCCTCTAAAAATCGCCCACCAGCTGTCTGCGCAAAGGCACTGCACCCCTTAGCACAGCCCCACGCTGCGGGGAGCTCTGCCAGCCACAGCCCAGGCCCCCACGCTCCCAGCCAGGCACGCAGCCCGTCCCCAGCGCAGTCCGACACGCGGGTGGCGTGCCGGAGCACAGCCTGCGCTAAGGCTGCGGGCAGAGCAAGCTGCCTGCAGATTTGCTAATATTAGAACATTACACATCTTGCTCCTAGTTAAGTGTTCGTCCTGACTTTGTGCTAGACAGAAAAACCCTGGTACTGTGTCCTGTATGGCTTCCTGCCCACACCACCTACCCATGTCCTTCCTGCTCGTACTAATGACTCCCAGCTGGCTGTTCCTCCAGCCAATAGCTAAATCAGGGTAAGTCGATTTTAGCTTAAATTTTTCCCAGATGTTTGGTGCTGTTTTAAATGAAGCCACTTGCATCTTTTCCTTGACGATCTTAATGAAAAAAAGCTTTCCTGGAGAAACATTATTTTAAGGCAAGGGAAGAGCTAAATGCACACCATTGAACAACTTGAGTTTCTCCCCTGAGCCTTGACTCCATCATGAGCTGCTGCTGCTGGGCGCAGGACTAGGTGCGGAGGAGTGATCCCGCTTGAACATCATGGCTTGGCAATGCTCAGACTACCCAACAGCTGGCAGCCTGCTCCTGAGGGCTCTACTTGGCCCTCAAACCCAAGGAGCAGCAAACATCTCTCCAGCCAGGAGCACAGGTTTGTTCCCACCAGGGAAAACTACACTTCAACGGTTTCCTTCACCCTTCTGCCATAGGCTGAAGAACTGCACCATCAAAACCGGCTCTCAGCACAATGCTCCCAGGACAAGCTCTGCCTTTCAGGTGGGGAGAAGGCCTGGAGATGCAAAAGAAATTGCCACGGAAGAGCTGGGACTTAAGACCACATGCTCAAAACCCTATTTTAGCTGTTCAGGACTGCTGCCCTGCTCCCTGACATACAACTTGTATTGCCCCAGAGGCCCTTGGTCACTCTGAGAGCTTCAGAGCTTGATTTGAGGGCTGATGCTGACAGATATATTTATATGAAAATATTTATATGAAATATTTATATGAAAGTCAGTCCTCTTGATGCTCCTTAAAGATGCCAAGGAGAGAAAGCTGAACCAGAGAACCATCTCAGCTCAGGGACCTGAGACTGAGACTCTCCTCAGAAGAGCTCAGCTGCTGCATTGACCACAAGGTTAAATGTTCCTTTTTACATCTTCCCCTCTGATAGGAAGAGTCCCCTCAACTCCTGTAGGCGCTGGATAAGGCCCCTTTATTGCCTTCAGGCTGACAGACCCAGGGGACCAGCTGCTTGACCAGGTTTAAGCAGCAGCATCCCTTTGACTTGCTTAGGACAAGTTAGTGGCATGGGACAGAGCTGTTCCCTTCCAGTGACACAAATACTCCTTGGGATGGGAAGCTTCCCCATGCATCCATGCCAACAAGCACCCGCGTGCCCACAAGCCACTCTGTCGCAGCTCACCCCACTTGCTCCACGGAGCCAAGTCCTCTGAGAAAGAGCATCCCCGTTAGCTCAAAACAAGACCTAAATGAGTGCAGCCCTAGGACAGCTAACACAGCTACAGGGCTCTTTAGCCCCGCTGCTCACAGACGAGCTTGTACAAGCTTGCCAGAGGCTGCTCTGCATTCAGAGGAGACATCAACACATTGCTTTTCCCAAGAAGGGGGCCACAATATCTACAGTCATCACTCAAAAGGTTTAACGCTGACCTGTAGCAATGCAGAGCTTTCCTTGAGCAGCCCCAGACAGGGACAGGCAGCATCATGGGTCCATTACCTCCTCCTACGCTACACCGCGCAGCACAGGGAGCCTCCCAGCACGGGCTGTGCACGCCCCTCCCCTCTCCCCAGCAGACCCCTCAGCAGTGCAACTCAGGCAGAGCTCCCCAGCAAGGAAGGAAACGGAAGCCCGGAGTTTAGATCAAGACTGCCCAGCTTTACCTTGTATTTTACTGGCCATGTTGCAGAAAAGAAACACTGGGCTTCCTGAGAGTCCTCTTCTGTGACCAAAGAAGACAAGTCCTTTGAGACCATCCACCACCACATGCCAAGATCCTTCCAGCAGCATCCCATGGCAGCACTACCTCAGCACCGCTCAGGTCATTACAGAGTTTGCAGTTGCCTTTCCTGGGTTTTCTACCACCAGGCTTTCCCTCTATAAAATCATAGAATAGAATCATAGAATCGTTAGCCCTCTTATTATCTTCATGGCCCTCCTCTGGACTCTCTCCAACTGGTCCATGGCCTTCTGATGTTGGGGGCTCCAGAGCTGGACGCAGCGCTGCAGGGGGGTCTCACCAGAGCAGAGCAGAGGGGCAGAATCACCTCCCTCGCCCTGCTGCCCACGCTCCTCTTGGTGCAGCCCAGGATGCCGTTGGCCTTCTGGGCCGCAAGGGCGCATTGCCGGCTCATGTTGAGCTTCTCGGCCACCAGCACTCCCAAGTCCTTCTCCTCAGGGCTGCTCTCCATCCATTCTCCGCCCAGCCTGGATTTGTGCCTGGGATTGCCACGACCCAGGTGCAGGACCTTGCACTTGGCCTGGTTGAACTGCATGAGGTTGGCACGGGCCCACCTCTCCAGCCTGTCCAGGTCCCTCTGGATGGCATCCCTCCCCTCCAGCGTGTCAACGGCACCACACAGCTTGGTGTCATCGGCGAACTTGCTGAGGGTGCACTCCATCCCGCTGTCCATGTCGCCGACAAAGATGTTGAACAGGGCCGGGCCCAACACGGACCCCTGAGGAACGCCACTCATCATGGTCTCCTCCTGGACATCGAGTTGTTGACCACCACTCTCTGAGTGCGGCCATCCAGCCAACTCCTTATCCACCGAGTGCTCCGTCCATCAAACCCATGTCTCTCCAGTTTAGAGAGAAGGATGTCGTGTGGGACAGTGTCAAAAGCTTTGCACAAGTCCAGGGAGATGACATCCGTTGCTCGTCCCTTGTCCACCGATGCTGTAACCACATCATGGAAAGCACTTAGTCAGGCACAATCTGCACTTCGTGAAGCTGTCACCAACCACCTCCTTGTTCTCCGTGTGCCTTAGTATGGTTTCCAGGAGAATCTGCTCCATCACCTTGCCAGGCACACAGGTGAGGCTGACTGGCCTGGAGTTGCCCAGGTCTTCCTTGTTCCCCTTTTTAAAAATGGGGGTTATGTTCCCTTTCTTCCAGTCATCGGGGACCTCACCAGACCACCACGCCTTCTCAAATACAATGGCCAGCAGCTTGGCAACTTCATCTGCCAGTTCCCTCAGGACCTGCGGATGGATCTCATCAGGTCCCATGGACTTGTGCACCTTCAGGTTCCTCAGATGCTCCCAAACCTGCTCTTCTGCTACAGTAGGCGGTTCTTCATCCTCCCAGTCCCTGCTTGTGCCTTCCACAGCTTGGGTGGTGTAACTGGATGAGCCCTTATTGGTCAAGACTGAGGCAAAAAAGTCATTGAGCACCTCAGCCTTCTCCATGTCCCAGGTAACCAGGTCAGCCGTTTCCCTCCAGAGGGGGCCTACATTCTCCCTGGACCTGCTTTTATCCCCGATGTACCTTGTTGCCCTTGATGTTCCTGGCCAGATTCAATTCCATCAGGGCTTTAGTTGCCTCACCTGATCCCTGGATGCTTGGACAACCTCTCTGTAATCCTCCCAGGCTGCCTGTCCTTGTTTCCACCCTCTGTAGGCCTCCTTCTTGATTTTCAGTTGTTCCAGCAGCTCCTTGTTCATCCATGCAGGCCTCCTGGCTTTTTTTGCCTGACTCGGTCTGCCTTGGGATGCATCGTTCCTGAGTCTGGAGGAGCTGCTCCTTGAATATCAACCAGCTTTCCTGGGCTCCTCTTTCCTCCAGGGCCGCCTCCCATGGCACTTTGCCCATCAGGTCCCTGAAGAGGCCAAAGTCTGCCCTCCTGAAGTCCAGGGCAGAGAGCTTGCTGTGCAGCCTCCTTGTTGCCTAGAGGATCTTGAACTCCACCATCTCATGGCCACTGTAGCCAAAGTTGCCCTTGAGTTCCACGTCCCCCACCAGCCCCTCCCTGCTGCTGAGAACGAGGTCCAGCATGGCACCCTTCCTTGTCGGCTCCTCTGTCGCCTGCAGGAGGAAGTTATCATCCACACATTCCAGGAACCTCCTGGACTGCCTGTGCCCTGCCGTGCTGTCTCTCCAACAGATGTCGGGGTGGTTGAAGTCCCCCATGAGGACCAGGGCTTGTGACCGTGAGGCTGCTCCTATCTGCCTGTAGAGCGCCTCATCCACTGTGTCCTCCTGGCCAGGCGGCCTGTAACAGACCCCCACCGTAACGTCCCCTGTCCGTCCCCGTCCTCTGATCTTAACCCATCAGCTCTGTCAGCTCCTCCTCCATCCCCAGGCGGAGCTCCACGCACTCCAGCTGGTTGCTGACAGAGAGGATGACACCCCCTCCTCATCTCCCCTGCCTGTCCTTCCTAAAGAGCCTGTATCCCTCCATCCCAACACTCCAGTTGTAGGAATCATCCCACCACGTCTCCGTGATGCCAACAAGGTCGTAGCCCTGCATGCATGCACACATCTCCAGCTCTTCCTGTTTGTTCCCCATGCTGCATGCGTTGGCACAGAGGCACTTGAGCTGGGCCCCCGATGAAGCCGACTTGCTGGCTGGAGCAACAGGAGTTCCTTTGGGCTGCATTTTAGGTTCTCTCATACTTACCTGCAATCCTTCCCCAGCTTCTGGGCACTTGTTGGTGGCACTGGTGCCATCCTGACAGTGATGGGCTTTTGCAGCAAAAGTCAGCATGTTTGCCCAAAGAGAGAGAATCAGGCACAACCAGGTCCAGCCCCAAATGGGGAAAACTAATAATTTTCTTGAGTCAGAGCTCAGTCTGGAAACAAGTGTCCTTTATTAAAAATAGAAGGCAGCTGGGGATTTTCAAACCATAGAAACAAGAAACCAATGCCTGATACTTCACCTCATACATGCTCTGTCAGAGCATCCCCCACCAAACAGACACTGCATCTCACCAGCCGCCCCAAAAAGCTCCAGATGCCCAAGCACTCGTGGCAGGCTTTGCAGTGGGCCTGCCCTCGTCATCCACCTCTTCCACTACTTTAACACTGCCTCCTTGGCTTGCTGAAATGCTGGTAGCTCCCCTCTGTCTAAGGCATAGATTGAGGATGCAGCCCGGCACTGTGATATTCAGGCTGAGCCCCTACGGATTCATGGATTCTGCCAGCATCAAATGTTTAGAGGAACAAAGCCAACGCACATCTCAGCTCCGCGGCTCTCTCCGTCTGGTGCCAGCAAGGTGTCTCATGCACAGGCCTGCTGCTGACTGATGCTCCCTGGCAGCGGGGTGTACTGGGCTCTTCCTAGCTCCAGTCCCCAGGGACCCACGTGCATCCTCCCCTGAATCCCAAAGCTGACTACACAGCCCTGCCATGATGCCTCCATCCACTGGACTGCTCAACAAGCAAGCAGGGACAGTCTTTTGGAAATGAGCCACAAACTGAAGTCTCTCTACCCAGTGTCCCAGACCAGAGCCAGGTTCTGAAAATGGGGGACACCAGAAGGAACGGCAACTCTGCTAGAGCAAACCCCTTGAGACCCGGGCATCGGCTCTGCCAACCGAGTTGCCTTCAGAAGCAGGAGGCCCTGCATCAACCGCTGCATCACCTCCTCCCTCCTGCTGAGGATCAGGGAGATGGGACCAGACAGGCGTGAAGCTACCCTTTACTGTAACTCTATGGAGCAAAAACCCAACTGTCAAATCAGCTTGTCTGCTACCATTTCAGATAATACAAGCACTGTCAGGCCTGGGGTGTGCATGAGCAAAATCCTTGTCTTGGCCCCCGGGCTTTCCATGAGGAGGCACAGACCCCATCCCAGGCACCACAGGAGACTGCGCCCAGGCAGCGCGGCTGGCAGCACTCGGCTCTGCGGCAGGCAGAGCTCCTGCGTGCCTCTCCTCATCGGCACCAGACCAGCACACAGTGCTGGGAAGTATCATCCTGCTTGCACTTCCACGGCACCAGAGCTGTTCTGAGCCTGCGCTGCGTGGTGGGACCACGGGGCCCAGAGGTGCTGACGAAGGGCGAAGCGCAGGGCTGTAGCAGAACAGAGCCGACAGCAGGGTTTGCTTGGGCTTGAATTGCTTTCCTCCAGCAGTGCAAAGAAAAGGTGCCATGGTCTATGCAGAGCTCTCCCCCGCCACCATGCACCCAGGCTTCTTTATTTCCTCTTGGGACACTGCGAGCTGCAATCCACCCTCGCACTGCCGGACTGGTCCCTGCTGCCCGAGGCTGGAGGACTACGCTGGTGAAGTACGGCATCAGCCGCTCACTCTAGGGCCTTAAGCTGCCAAAAGCAAGCCCCATCCTGCTGGCTGGTTTTGGCCTGTGCCCTGTGCAGTCCTCCCGGTGACTGCTCTGATAAAGACACTTTGACTCTGGACGGGCATTTCTGCGTCCACAGAGCAGGTTGTGGTCAAGGTTTTGAGCCAGGCAGGTGCAAGCAGCTCCCAGTGTGGGCTGCAGGTCACTGCTGGTGCCACAGACGGGTGACTGCAGCAGGAACAGCGTGTGTAAGGGTTCCTGAGCCTCCACGCTGGGTTAATCCTTTGCAGGATGCTGCCTCCCAGCTCCTCATCCTCCTTGTTGCCCACTGCAATTCAGGAGACACAGCCCTGCCTGGCTCTGAGCTCCCTGTGCCCCGGGGCCAGCAGGCAGCTGGTGCCCAGATGCCTGGAAAGGGCTACCCGCAACCGGGCCAGGAGTGGGGACAGGACTTCCACTCCACAACAGGTGAGTCCTAGAGGCCCTGTCCCTCTCACCCTGACCCACCCCATGAAATCTTTGCCAGTGCTGGCAGAGGACAACCGGGGAGAGGCTGGTTTGCTGACGTGCCACGGGTAAGGGGTGCGCTGCAGTCGGTGTTGCCTTCTTTGGCTGGCTCCCGGCGACCCACCCTGGTAGGCATGCACCCACCAACCTGGGTAGAGGGGTTACCCACCACTGCAGCATCCTCTGAAAAACTCTTCTTTAAGACTGCGTGCCTGGTCAATAATCACAAGACATCCTCGCAGAACCTATGCAGGAGGGCTAGGCTGTTTTGCAGCCTGCGAGATGAAGAGCAGGCATGATCACACCGTGCACCCCCGAGCTACACAGAATATCTCAAAAGCTGGAAGAGACCCATAAGGATCATCAAGTCCAACTCCCTGCTCTTCGCAGGACTACCAGTTTAAAAAATTATCATGATTCAGAAAAAAATAGGCTTATTCTACAATATGGTAGTTAAATGATCTGCCTCAATCTGATTAACTACTGTTAATTAAAAAATTAACTACTGTTAATTTTTAACTGTTGCTATTAACAAATTGTGGAAAATAAATTTTCAGTATTCCATTTCTTTCAGTCAGTTTTGTTGCTCTTTTGTTTCTCTCAGATGAGACAATGAAAGTAGCGTGCCTTATGGTGCAATCACTTTCCACTTTTTGAGTCCCTTTCACTAACGTGCTCCCTTTTGCTTCTCTGTGCGGATGTTGTAGATCTGCCACGTCTCAGCCCGGCCAAACCCCCAGTCTGGGCAGAGGAAAGCAAGGCAGGAGCATATGGATGCCAGGGGGAGCAGAGGGGCCAGAGCCACACTGACAGGGAGCCCAGGCACCACCGGGGAGGAAGCCAAGCACTGGGCTGGAAAGGTTTTCCCCCAGAAGAGCTCCTCCAGAACCCATGGGGACTGTCCCTGTGTGCTCGGCAGCGCAATGGTCGGCAACGGGAGACCCCACATGCTGCCTGTGACCAGCTCTCCAGGGCCATGGCCCCGCAGCCCCCTGCGTGGTAGCAAGCCTTGCCATTCCCCGCTGCACCACGACGCACCACAGGAGAACATGGCTATGGTGCGCGTCCCCATCGTCCCTTCCTGGGCCCTCAGCGCACTCCGTCACTCTGTGACAGCCTGTGGCTGAGAGGCTGGGCACGGACACCCTGACCCCAGGGACAGGGCCACCTTCTGGGCTGCTGCCACGGGGCTGAGACAGGCCTGGCACCAGGCTCCGCTCTGCTCAGGGTTGAGCCAGGAGGAAAGCTGGGCCGGGCCTCCAGCCTTTGACCTGCTGCGGGAGGGAGGGCGGCCACCTCCCCACGGGCTGCATCCGCGTCTGCACCGCCAGCCTCCGGAGCCACCCTTGTCCGGAGCCACCCTTGTCCTGAGCGCTACCCAGTTCCCAGAGGAGGATTTTCTGCTGCGGCTCCCTGCCCAGCGGTGGGTGCTGCCTGGGGACAGGGTGGGGGCTGGGGCCGGGGAAGGGGCCTTGGAGCAGAGCTCGTGCGCAGGCAGCAGGGTGCGGCCAGACCTGGTGACAAGGAACCGCGCGGAGCGAGGGCAGGGCCTGGTCACAGCCCTGGGGCACCCCCTTCTGCTCCCTCCTTCTGAGGTGGGGGCCAGTGTCGTAGCTCAGCCCCGACTGGGACCAGACTACGCAGTCTCTCTCTCACTCTCCCCACCCTCCAAGGGAACAGGGGGACATGATGTAAGGAAAAACGGCTCGAGGTTTGAGATAAGGACAGGGAGAAATCCTTAAAGTTCCCGTCACGGGCAAAACAGACTCGACTTGGGGAAAACCATTTATTACTAAAACCAGCAGGAGAATGAGACAGAGAACAAGATAACCTCGCCCCACCCCTCCCTCTGCCCAGGCTTAACATTATCTCTACCACCTTCCCCCCCCGAGCGGCACAGGGGGGGAAGAGGAAATGGGGGTTGCGGTCAGTCCATCACACGTTGTTTTACGCCACTGCTTCATCGTCGGGGGGAGAACTCCTCACATTCCTCCCCTGCTCCAGCATGGGGTCCCTCCCACGGGCCACAGTCCTTCATGAAACTGCTCCGGCGTGGGTCATCTCTTCCACGGGGTGCAGCCCCTCCAGAATGGCTGCCCCAGCGGGGCCTCCACGGGCCACAGCCTCCTTCAGGCATCCACCTGCCCCAGCGTGGGGTCCTCCCCGGGCTGCAGGGGGATCTCTGCTCCTCCGTGGCCTCCACAGGCTGCAGGGGGACAACCTGCTCCACCATGGGCTGCACCACGGGCTGCAGGGGAATCTTGGCCAGGAGCCACATTACTGCTCCCCCTCCTTCTGAACTGACCTTGTTGTCTGCAGCCGTTCCTCACAACAGGCAGGCAGACGCCTCTCAGGATCTTTTTACATCTCATTCACATCTCATCTCCTCTCCACTTCTCTCAGCCGGGCCAGGCCCAGTCAGGCCCAGTCACCGCCCGGCGGGAGGCCAGAGGGTGAGGGGTGCCAGGCCCACAAGGCTCGAGCCTCCCCCTCTCTGCCCCCACTCAGCTGCTTCACATCTTCTCTTCTCTTTTTTTTTTTTTTTATTTTTCCCCTTCTTAAACACGTTATCGCAGAGGCGTTATCAGGGAACATTCTGCTACCAATCGGCTTGGCCTTGGCCAGCAGCGCGTCTGCCCTCAGCCCAGCCGAGTCCACTGAACAAAGGGGAGCGACTTCCAGCAGTTTCCTACAGCAGCTGCCACCTTAGGGCCCCCCTCACTAAACAAAACCAGAACAGCCAGGGAACCCTCAGCGAGGCCCCACTCTCCTGCCCTCTCCTCCCTACGAGCAGGGCCCCACTGCCCCAGCAGCCACAGGCGCGGGGCTCAGTACCTCCTCACTGCTTTCCCTGCCCATTCCTCCTGCAGCAGAGGCAGCCTGTGCTTCTGAAAAGCTGGAAGCCCTTCCCATTGCCATGCGCCTGCCCAGCTCTGCAAGCTGGGCCCCACTTCTCCCTCCTGACAAACAGGGTGCCATGCTGACTCGACAGCCTGCGTCTAGAGCAGTCGCATGAAATGAGGGCACCTTTATCCTGACAGAAGAAGTCTTGCCAAGCTCCTGCTCTAGCCTGGGCACAGTGTTCCCCACCTTGCAAGGCCAGCCCCCAGTCAAGGCCCACCATCAGGGTTCAAAGGATCTCTGTCCCCAGGCGATGGCCTGAGTCCTCCAGGGAGGGACCAGCAGCGCGTGGCTGCATTACTCTTCCAGTCCCCCCTGCTAGCAGGGGCTGTCTTGCTGTCCAGCAGGTCCATTCGTCAGCCACCTGGATAAGCTCTGAGGACAAATGGAGATGACGAGCCAAAGTCCAGACCTGAAAAATGAGACCCACAACCTCCTGAGCCGGCTGGCAAGAAGGAGGTTCTTTGAGACTGACTGGGACATCGCTGCCTTTGCCATCATCTCAGTCTTTGTGGGTGAGTGCCTAGCTCAGCACGAGACACGTGCCGGACGGTTTCTCTCAGCACTGGGCTTGGCAGGCAGCTGCCCTAATCCCAGCAACTCATGCAGCACAGCTCCAGAGGAAGAATGGCAGAGCACGGCCACTCCATTTACATTCAGCAGGCGCAGGCAGCAACAGCAGCAGCAAAGATACAGGGCCCTGGAGGAAACGTTCCCTGTGTAAGCTCCCCTGCTTGCAAGACCACTTTTATAGCCATGCCACCACCTTGCCTAACGCTAGCACAGTTTGACCAGCCTGGGCTCAGATGGTGCTTGTGGTGTTGCCATGACCTGTGCGACATACGGCACTTCACGCAAAGTGCTGTGATGCTAACAGAGGGGAAAAGGGCAGCAGATGGCCAAGAGGGATGCGCAGGATGCTAACAGACAGGCATCGAGGCTGATGCTGGTGTAACTGCTCACTTCTCCAGGGACTGTGCTTCTGCTGCTGCTCCTGGTGCTTATCCACTGCTGCTGCTGCGACTGCGACGCCCCAAAACAACGCAAGGTGATAGAACCCAGCCTGCTCATCCAAGAGTGACCTGGGACACACACGAGCTCCCAAGGCTGAAAGCCACCCTGCAGTATCTGTGTTGCTTATCGAAACGGGGGGGCAGGGGAGGAAAGCAGGCGGAGCACTGTACAGACCCCGCTCTCCCCTGCAGAGGCACACTGACAACCCAGCCGCCAAGGGGGGACGTTCACACGGGGGAGGTGATGGGGAAGAGAGAACAGGCTGGATGTGCTTGAGCAGGCACAGATGCGCCCAGGACCTTTGCACTATTCTGGGGAAGGGAAGTGGTACCTGAGGTTGAGCACAAAGCACGGAGACCGTTTTAATTTGTGTGTGCATGCATGTGCAGACTCCTTCCCCTCCTCTTTACAATGACACATCCCTTTCCAAAACAATTAGATTCCAAGAAGGAGAGCGGGCATAGACAACCTGGCAATGGAACACTAAACCCACCTCCACCTCATGGCTGGACAGAACGACCCTTCCTGCTTCTTCCCTCTGCTGCACCTACAAATCAGACTCTATCTTCACCCTGAGTGCCGAGAGCTGCCCAGCCATTTCCACCCTCCTCTACAGCCTCAGCGACCGCCCTTCCTATTCTCTGCGCATGGACGAATGTGAACCTCTTGCACAGCACCTGCAGCGCCATCCTCGGCCAATGCACCCGCCTGAGTCAGTCCACCCCACAATCAGTGTAAAATGCAGCACCTCAATGCAGACTTTTCAGCTACAAGCCACAGATCATCCCCAGCTACTGCAGCCAAAGTGGAGAACAGGTGCGCTCCCCCACACACAGCTAGGAGCCACAGGAACCACCAGGGAGTGGGGGCAAGGAGAAAGTAGGAGAAACTATTGTTTCCCTACAGCTAGAGGTTGGAATCCTTTTCCACTTGCTGATCACCAAAACATAGAATCACAGAATTGTGTGGGTTGGAAATGACCTTTAAAAACCACCCAGTCCAACCCCTCTGCAAGGAGCAGGGACATCTCCAACCAGATGCCCGGCCAACCTGGCCTGGAATGTTTCCAGGGATGGGGCATCCACTGCCTCTCTGGGCAACCTGGGCCAGGGCTCCACCACCCTCAGTGTAAAAAATGTCTTCCTTATGTCCAGTCTGAATCTGCTTCCTTCTATTTCATAACTATGACCCCTCGTCCTGTCACACCAGGCCCTGCTGAAGAGTCTCTCCCCACCTTCCCCCTCAGCCCCCTTTGGGCACTGGGAGCCGCTCTCAGGTCTCCCCGGAGCCTCCTCTTCTCCAGGCTGAACAGCCCCAGCTCTCTCAGCCTGGCCTCACAGCAGAGCTGCTCCAGCCCTCTCAGCATCTGCGTGGCCTCCTCTGGACCCTCTCCAACAGCTCCACGTCCTTCTGATGTTGGGGGCTCCAGACCTGGACGCAGTGCTGCAGGTGGGGTCTGCACGAGAGCAGTGGAGGGGAACAATCATCTCCCTTGACCTGCTGGCCACACTTCTTTTGATGCAGCCCAGAATGTAGAGCATCCTCACACTAAGGTCCTTTCTGGGATGACTGAATGGGAGGCCCAGCTGTGCTTTTTTTCAGGGTTTTGGGCTCTAGCTTTGGATTACAAGCTTAATTTCCAGCAGAACTCAAAGCGAAGCATAGCACCGTCCCTGGCTGTGAACACCCGTTAGAACAGGCAGCACAAGGCTCTGAAGATGCTTCAAAGCACAGCCACAGCTTCTGGGAATCCTTTTAGTCCCTGCAGAGACATTTGGAGTGCGTCATCAGTGAGCCAGCTTCCTTTACGTGCTGCATCAGCTTTAGAACAGTTTGCCTCACTCTTTCCAGGACACACAAAAGCATGTGAAGATGAAACTGGTCTGTGCAAGGGAGCAGTGGCTCCCTTCTCCCCATGGCATTTGCAGAGGATGCTTGAGACACCAAAGAGAAAGCTGCTTCTTAATTCTGAATGTTAGCAATGCCTCCAGTTTGAAAAGCATCGCCTCCTTCCCAGCATCCTTACAGTCCCGGGTGGAGCCAGCTTTCAGCTGGTACAGTCCTGCTGCTTTAGGGTGCTACTCTGTGCCCTCATAGGTACGACAGGGCAGGGTGACCTGCCGTGACATGCCGTGACAGGGCAGGGTGACCCTTTTGCTGGGACACATAAAGAACAAGGAAGGTCCAGTTCTGTCCCGAGAACACTGACTCCAGAAGGCAGCACGCTGAAAGGCAGCCAGGCACCCACTCATGAATGGAGTGGTGGTACATGCCCTTCCAATGCTTCCACCATAGCTGGAAGGCGGGATGAGGCCAGGGATGTTAGGTGCAATTCCAAGCAAGTCCTGGCAGTGGCGATACTTGAGCAGACTGGCATCAGGACACACAAATACCTTCCGTTTCAACTCTAACTCCAGGAAAAATGATTCTATCTTTACAAAAATTTAGCCTTAGCTGAGCTCAGAAAGGAGACATGCTTGTCTGCTCAGTGCTGAGATGCTGGGAAGAGCAGCGTGGAGTAGCATGGGATTCTGCTCACTCTCACTGCTCTGTGGACAATGCAGAAATAGCTGCTCAGATTGAGACACTGAACTTTCTCCATTGCTCTCCGAGTCTGTGGTTTTGCTCTGTCGTTAGCCTGCTGCAGTGCTGTTGTTGAAGGCTGCCCAGCAAGTGTCTTCTCCATCTTCGTTCAGGCAACTGTAATTACCTTTTCGAAGGGCACACAGAAATGCAGCAGCAGAGGCCCAGTGATCAGTGTCTTCTGTGGTTCCAGAACCAGCAGCATCCAAGCAGCAGCAGCTCAGCTGCTGGACCCATCAAAAGCATGCAGCCACTGGATCTAAGCAGCAGACCTCTATCCCCTGAAGAGCAAGGAGAGATTTCTCAGGAAAAAGAAAGATAGTGCCAGTAAAGGCTTTGCTCATGAGAACTATACCTTCCGCAAAGGAAGCTAAAAAAAAGAGAGAATAAAAGTCCAGCCCAGGAAAAGGCAGACAGTCTGATTATTTCATTCTATTCCAGTCACCCAGCAGCATTCATCAGTGCAGGTACCAATCAAAAGCCCTTGCAGTAATGCAGAGCAGCCCAAACTTCACACACGCCTTGTGCTGCCAAGCACTTGCCAAATATTGTGGCCTTCAGCACGTGTGGGTCGCATTTCCAAAGGGAGGGGTGGGCTGCCGGTAGTCATCCCAGTACCAGCCCCGCTGGGCTGCAAAAGCAGAGCCCTTAGGGCCTTGTGAACTTCCTTCTGCACTCAGAGGTTTATGGTGAAAAGAGACAGACTGTGAAGTCTTTTAATTGCTGGACCCTTGTTTTGTCTTTCAAGTCATGGGGTGCCAGTCCAGGGCTTTGGGCCAGTCTCTCCAGCTGAATCCCACCTACCTCGCTCTTACCCTGTTCTTCCGTAACAGGAGCCTAGGCAGTGTCCTGTCGCAGCTACCGCTGTCACCTGGCAGTCCTCACAGCACAGCCACCGTGCACCAGAGCTGGAATCCCTTTCGCACACCCCTGCCCTCCAGAACTGAGGAAGACTGGTTTTGTCTGAAGAAAACACCACACACTGGGTTACACGTTCCGTGCCTACCAGCAGGAAGCTGAGCTGGAGAGGATATGGCAACATTGATCGGACTGCGCACACTACAGTGAATTAAAAAAGGAGCCTCCTCCACACACAGGGAGGGTTGAAGAGCGCAGAGGGCTCCAGAGGGGTTATTAACTATAAAAATACTCTCATCCAAGCAGCTGCCAATGGTGAGCAGTTCCACACGCGCGCAATCACTTTGTAAGCAGAGAATGGTCTGGAAGAGAACAAGGGTTGGTAATGCATACCCGGGGTCCTGACCTCAGCTAGTCATAAGGCTAATTAACTGGAATCAGTAATGACTCTGCTATTGCATCAGCCCATCCAGGCCTCTACCTTCCACCTTTCATTATTCACTAACAAACAGACTCAGCAGTCACAGCCTGATACTCATTTTTAGGCTCGGTTACTGCCTGCAAGCTGTAATATCAGCATGCGTTAGACCAAGCACCGTAACGAGCGTCAGGTCCTCAGAGAAGGAGGCTGCAGCAGGAACGAGGCTGGCACGAACGCACTCAGGATCCCAGGGATCTCACAAAGGGACGGAAAGGCAGGTCACAGACAAGGCGGGCCACATATGCCCACAGCAGAGGTCTAAGCAGCGAAAAGAAAAAAAAAAAAAAAGCAAGCAACATATCTATCTCAAGTCTCCATCCTCAGAGATATTCAAAGCCATCTGGACATGGTCCTGGGAGACTGGCTTTGGGTGGCCCTGCTTGAGCAGGGGAATTGGACCAGACACAGAGTCCCTTCCAACCTCAACTGGTCTGTGATCTCTTCCTTTCCAGCACAGAGCTCTGAATAGCACTTGGAAAACACCAGGATCCTGGTGTTTTCCAACCTTGCTGTCAAGATAGGCTCCAATGGCCCTGGTTTGGTAGGGATGTGGGTGAGCCTGCAGTCTTCACCTCAGCACACATGTAGGCTCCAAAGTGAGGGACTCCAGTGAGGAAAGCCACCAGATACACAGGCTGGACAGGGCTAACTGGAGCCAAGCAGGAGACAGGTGATCCTTCCTCATCACTTGACAGCCAGCTCCACGAGCCGGCCCAAGCAGTCTCAGTACCTACAGCCTCTTCCAAACGTGACCATCAAGGGAAGTTTGGAGAAGTATTTCAGGTAGTACTCGGGTGTCAGATAGCACTGGGCTGAGGCTACACAAACCAGGCCCAGCCTTCAAAATGCTGCCCGGGTCTGCCCTCAGAGACCATTACCGTCCTCCCAGTAAGGCAAACGGAAATCCTGCGTGCACAACTAAGAACAGCCACTCGCTAGTAAAAGAGCACACAATCTTTGACACTTTCGTTCCCAGCACTGACAACTCACGGGAGCATGGCAGGTCTGAGTATCTTTATTTCACAGTTATCCATGGCTAGAGGGATGAGTTACATACTGTAGCATCCACAGGTAGGCAGCAAACCATACTAACAAGGTGGTACTCGCTCTGGGTTTAATGACAGGATGTGAGACTGCACAGCTGTGCTCAAGGTACTAAGGCAACTCCAAATCCTGGCAGTGAAAACAAGATACTAATCCTGGAAAAAACTAATTGGCCCAACTAGAGCTTAGGAGAAAAAATATATTATCACATTGATGCCAGGGGAAGAAAAAAAAAAAAAAAAAGAAAAAAAGAGTTCAAACAGCAGCAAGTAAGAATATCCAAAAGGGGAATCAGTAACACGGGCATGTGCAGAACAGGTAGACACTCCACAGAAAATTAATATGGCCTGTAGTTCTGGTAACTGCAGAAAACGGAGATCTGGAAAGCAAGAAGAAAAGCAGGTAAGTTCCTGTGTCCCCTGGGTCATAGAAGAAAGAGCAAATAATGCGTGTGTGAAGATTGAGCTTTACAGCATTATGCACTTCCACTCTGCACTGCAGAAGGGCAGGTTTGCTGCTATTGTCACTGAAGAGGCGTGGAGCATGAAGTTATTTGCCCAAGGTGGCAGCCAGGTCAGCTGCAGAGCTGGAACTGAACATTGGTCTACTGGAATCTAGTTTGCTGAGGTCTCTGAGCACTCTGGTCCATCTCATGCCTGACACAAAAGTGTCCACCTGCTCCTCTCTAGTTCAGCAAACGCATCTGCCACACTACCACACTTATCCCAGATGGCTGTTTGCTAGGCAGTGCCAGCCAGCTCCCTGGCTCCAGAGCATTGACTCATCGCTTGTTTTCAGTTTCTACGGAAGTTGTACTGAATAACATCACAATCTATTTTTAGGAGATCTGAGGTCCTCTCAAAACCCAGAGTGAAAAACAAAGCCCCTTCTCTAAGGCCATTACCTTGTCCTTCAGCTGCTGGCAAAGCTGCAGTGAAACTGTGAAGAAGGCAAGGGCATCATTTAACCATGAGATAACACATTCCACCTTATGGACCTGGCTGACTTCATAGCGCTGGCTGCCAAACTCACTGGAGTGGGGGAAAAAAGAGCACAGCTTCACACACAACAGCACAGAACACAAAACTCAGCTGTCCTCCATTCTCACAGAAGAGACCGTTATGATTTCTACCACATTTAAAACAGCACCTGGTAAAGTTAGAGAATGCAAACTCTCAGTCTACCTCTGGCCAGATTTAGACTTAAGCTAAATCTAATCAGAGTTAAGGCAGAAACTTTAGCACTCTCCAGAGGCACAAAGGCAGGAAATGCAGATGGCAATGCCAATAACCTAATGTTCATTGTGGCTGACAGCTCTGAGGTCTAGACAAGCTCGTGGCACTGGATGTGTGCTATATCCTGAAAAGCCACATCTTTGGGCCTTTATGACCAAGTCATTAAAGAAACACCACTACGAGCACCCGTGCGTTCACAGGCACAGCCACAGCAAGCGACTCAGTCCAGCTTCTCCACTTAACAGAAGCTATCAGCAAAACTGCCTACAGCCATTCGGATCTCATCCTCCGCATACTCCTACACCTGCTCCACAGCCCTTGTAGTGACTGTACTTACAACATGGCTCCAGGGTTGTGTAAAATGGACCCTCCAGCAGGTCTGAAGTTCTAGAGTAGAAGGAAAAGGTCATTAGGATTTTTACGCAGTAAACAAACTACTTAGAAGGAGGATGTTTAAGGTTTGCACTTTCAGTAGCCTGACGTTAAGAAATGTCTGTACTGTCTCTGCCCGAATACTCTGTTCATATGCAATCCATGACATTTGATCCCTTCCTGCTCCTTCATGAAAAAAGTTCTGCACAGAGGCAGAGTCCAACATAGCTCCAAATTCTAGCATCACAAAAATAAGAGGATCCAGAAGAAAAACAAAAGATAGATTCCAGGAAAAATGCAGGACTGCATTTCATAAAACTTAAGAGTTTAATTCTGTTTGTACAGGACGTGAAGCTGACCCAAATGCAACACGTGAAGCAGAAAAGTAGCCATCAAAACTCCATTTAGAAAACCTTCTAAACCATGCTACGTCAACGTAAACTGGATTAATACAATTACGTCCTTCCAAAATTAAGCAAAATTCTCAAACTATATTGTAAGATAAAGCATTACTTGGCAAAAAATAGTTACTGGCTTTCTCCAGAGCACTGGTATTTTCCTCTGGGCTAAGTGACCGTGCCCCAGAGCAGGTTTAGAGCCAGTGTTCTGTCCGCAGCAGATCTAAACACAGACACTTACCACCAGTTTCAGTCATTTCTGTATTATCTGATGCATATCACATTGTACCACGTAGCAGTGCGATCTCCTCCAGTGGGACGTGGGGAGAGGTGAATAAACAAAGCTAAAGAAATAGCAGGCGTCACCTTGGTTGTGCTGGGCTGCAGCACGTGGAGGTGGTAGACAGTCAGGCACAGCTTATTCAGGTTAATATAGAAATTCACAAGGATGTCTGGAGGCAGAGCAGGGGTGAACATTTTCTGGTGAGAAAATAAGTAGTTTCTTTGTCAGTGAAAGGACCATTATTTCTAATGCTGGAAAATCACTACCTTTTTCTAAGCCGTACTACAGTTCGTACCCCACAGTGAGAGGGACGTTACGAAAGAAACAAAGACTTGCGCAGCTTGCAGGCGACGGTTGTTCCCCTTGCTGCACACATCATGGCGTGCGCATGGTGGGGACAGAAAAGGATGGAGCAGTGTTCACAAGGGCAAATCATCCCTGGACAAGTTTCCTGGGCAAAGAACAGAACTTACTCTCTGAGAACCAGAGTCCTCACGCCCCAGTCATCTGCTTTCCCACATGAAGATACAGAGCAGCCAAAAATGCTCAGGTTTTACACCTACGTCAGCTCTCTCGTTCTGCCTCAGGAGCCACTTCAGAAATGCACTTCCACCAGGATGCAGCACCATATCCTAACTCTTGCACGCTGCCAGGCTGTATGGAGATCTAGACCACGAAATACTTACTGTGAGACCACTGGAGGCAATCTCTGGTAGAGTCAGGGTAGCTGGAGTGGTAAGCCGATTTCGGGCTCTTGAGAGCTGCAACATCACAGCGTCCATAAGCTACAAGGTAATGTACAGTACACGGCTGAGTGGAGGTTCCTAGACCGCTCTGGATAGCGTGCTGCAGAATCCCACAGCCTTCTGCAAGTGTTACAACAACAGCCACCACCCCTGCCTCTGCCCTTTCAGGAGTTCAGAGACATTTTGGCAAGGGGTGGCTCCCACACAAGTGCAGTTTAGCCATTGCCACCATCACAGAGAGGTAGGTATGCTGTTACCCTGTCACCGAGACAGGCCAGGAGCCTTTAATACCAGGGACTGAAGAGAGAACAGCTATTCATTAGAAAAATAAGAAGAGAATATGAGATCAATTACCGATGCCAGAGGAGCATCAACAAACTCATCATCAGCTCTTCTGAAAAGCAGGCGTTAATGAAAACCAACAAGCTGTGTTCTCGTTCTCCCCTTTCCCTCATCATGGGTTCAACAACTGCTGAATGGGCCTCTCATTCATAACCATCTACGAGCTTGGGCACTAGGGAAAAGAACCAGCTCACTGTGAGTCCAGTCCTGCCAGAAACCACAGTTCAAAGGCTCTATTCAGGCAGACTTCTCCAGAAATAAAGCAAGGAGCAACATAGAGCTCATAAAATCACAGAACAGTTCAGGTGGGAAGGGAGCGTTAAAGCCCACCCAGTCCAACCCCCTGCCAGGAGCAGGGACATCTCCAACCAGATCAGGTTGCTCACAGCCCCGGCCAACCTGGCCTGGAATGTTTCCAGGGATGGGGCATCCACCGCCTTGCTGGGCAACCTGGGCCAGTGTTCTACAACCTTCAGTGTGAAAAATGTCTTCCTTATGTCCAGTCTAAATTTACCCCCTTCTATTTTAACCCCATGACCCCTCGTCCTGTCACACCAGGCCCTGCTGAAGAGTCTCTCCCCACCTTCCCCTTCAGCCCCCTTTGGGCACTGGGAGCCGCTCTCAGGTCTCCCCGGAGCCTCCTCTTTTCCAGGCTGAACAGCCCCAGCTCTCTCAGCCTGGCCTCACAGCAGAGCTGCTCCAGCCCTCTCAGCATCTGCGTGGCCTCCTCATGACTGTTAAGATGAAGGCGTTTCATATCATGACTAATTTCTGCCCCCTACTTCAATCCAAAAGTAAAAAGGAAATAGTTTTATTACCTAGCTTCTTCCTATTAGCAGCCATTGCCCATGTGGAGACTAAAAAGGTTTCGATTTCTCATGTCTGATATTGTGATGGATGCTAATGAGTAAGTCAAAACTCTGGTTCTGGTAGCTTCAGGGAGCATTTCCAAGCAGAGGGCTGGTCTGTATCAGACAGCATCAACTGCTACTAGCAAGTGAGCAGTCACTTTCAAATCATCAGTAAATCACAGGTACTAACTGTAATCTTTTGTTTGCTGATGATCGCCTCACTTCTTTCCCCAAAAAAACTGACTGACAGGGAAGAGCATGAGCTGTGTAAACTCATCATCCAAAAAGATCCCAGAATATCACTGCTGTGCAACAGGGCACTGACTGCTCAGACCACCATTCACCATGATGTACAGCCCTGTTCCTGATGCTAAACTGGTACAGATTCGTATCAAATATGAGGTCACGTGACACTCCTTGACACTGGCACAATTGGCTACAACTGGGGAATTCATTTCCAATAAGACTCAAGACAGCAATGTGCATTAACTATGTTTAAAATAAAAAGAAATGCACATTCCTACCCAAGTAGATAGGGCTTCCTCCTCACCTTGAGGACCTCCGAGCCTGTTGTGAACTGGTAGTTTACATCTCTCTTCGTGAGCAGGTAAATGGCTTGGTTAAGGTGGTTTCTGGCATCCTGGATCTGCAAAGACAGAAATGCAGCCCTATTAAAGACACACTCTCTGTAACACACAAAGGAAGCAGAGGTTTCCCTGATTATCTCGTTGGCCCTAAGAAAATGGTGACTTCTCAAATGTTAAAAGCCTTTTCACTCCAAGTACCAGACACTTGCTAACACAAATCTTCCACTGCTGCCCAGATGCATTATTTGGTTCTTCACTCAAGGACTGGAGATGCAAACTGGTGTGATAGCTACAACCTGGATTGACAATAAAAATATTGCTGCTGCCCTGAAGGAACAGTGACATTAGACACTCATCCTGGGAGGACTCTGATCACGACGGTTCAGGCAGGGATTTTCACTGTCAGTGGTACGTGGCAGTCAGCCCTCGTAACACCAATACTGACTTCTTCCTTAGGAACTATTAGAGCTAAAACCATTGATGTAAATGACATCAATAGCAGCAATGAGCACCAAACACTGATTTCTAACATCGTTCTCTGGCAGTATTCCAGAGTTTTCTAAACCAGAATTGTTGGGCTTGAGAGTTATCTCCAGCATCAAGAAGCTGCAATCGTGCCGCTTATGTGGAACTTAGAATCACAGAATCTTTAAGGTTGGAAAAGATCTCTAAGATCATCAAGTCCAATCATCAACCCAATACCACCATGTCCACTAAACCATGTCCTGAAGTGCCACGTTTACACATTTTTTGAACACCTCCAGGGATGGTGACTCCACCACTGCCCTGGGCAGCCTGTTCCAGTGCCTGGCCACTCTTCCAGTAAAGAAGTGTTTCCTAATATCCAATCTAAACCTCCCCTGCTGCAACTTGAGGCCGTTTCAGCTCAAGTTCCTCTCAAGCAAGACCACTTGCAGCCAGGAGACAATTATCAAAACAAGGTTAATAGGTGTATCCCAGTGCTTTCATGGGGGCAAGGACAAACCAGAGGAAGAAGAAAATGGCCCTGCGAGAAAGTGACTTGTGTTCCGTTCCAGACAGCAGAATGAAAATTGAAAAAAAGCAAAGGGGTAAATCAGAGGGTGCAATAAATGGAAAAGGTAAGCAGGGAAGCCTGTTTGAGAGGTGGCTGCTGGTAGACAGGTCATACAGCATGGGATATTTGTAGTTTGATACATCTACACTGCTCCCCAGCAACCCCAGATCCCAGCTCAGCCTTGTAGAGGCCTCCTTGGCATAGATCTGGGCACTGGTTCCTTCTCATCTGGAGCTCAGGGATCACAGAATAGTCCTGCTCTTAGAAAGCACAAGGCACTGGAGGCTACAGAGAGGGGAGAGAGATGATAAAGTCCACGGTCAGACTACAGAAAGACTCTGCAAGTACTTGGGCTATGGCATCTCCAAACATCATCACCTCCAGCCTTTACATCTCCCAGATGCTTTTGAGCAAGCTAAGTGGCTCCTGGCAGTGTTACCCAACCCAGCAATGCCAATCCTACTCTTATAAGGACTTGCTTCATTCCCCCTCCCCCTTGGTTTCGCTCTGTTTTCTAACCAAGTTCCTCAAAACTTGGGTGCCTGCACTCGTGTTCCTCGAAAATGTGCCTATATTACAACTTCTTACTGATGACTTGACTTTGCACAGACAAACAAAACTCCAGCTGGCACCACTGACTTGGGGAAGAAACTCACAATACTTCAGGATGCTCATTTTTAATTCACAGGACAAAGATCTGCATGCAATCACTGTACACGCTTCTGCACAGAGTCCTTCAGGCACGCACATTCTGCACCTGAACAACATTAGAACACAAAACTCTTCCAAGTAAATAAGGGAAGGTGTTTTCCTTAAAAGCTGGAAGAAGCCTATCAATCAGGCAGCAGTACAAAACATCCAGAAAACAGGATGCAGTGCTGAGTGTTATCAGAAAAAGTTCCTTGCCTCGTGGCAAGGCATAAATAAACTCAGTCAAGTTTGGCATTAATATCTCAAGTACACAGTTTTCTAGATTCCTACCAAGTTACCAGGCAGAGCTTTCATTCCACTGCCGAAGCAGCCGTTGGAAATTGCACTGAAGAGCAAATGCACTGACAAGCTAGAAAAACCTGAGCCATGGTGCAGTGGAAGACATCTTTCTTCAACCCACTCAGCTACGACACAGTAACTGTGGGAAACTACATCTTAAAGATCAGGTCTTGAAATGAGGCATCTCCCAGCTAAATGGTGGGAAAGAGATTCAGCGTTCCAGATAGCCACATCCCTTTAACTCCTTAACAGAGGGAACTCAGCTATGCTACAAGAGCACAGTGCAGTGATATTTGTGCTCAGCATAAAGAAACGTTTCCCTAAGAGAATGAGAGCGAGCTACTCCAAGCCTCTGGAGTTGCTCTTTGCCCTGCCAGCCCCGGTTTTACACGCAGACACAAGGCCAGGCACCCTAGGCACTCCTTCTAAAGGATGATGACTGCTATGCAGTCTTCAGCTCACCAGTTCTTCAGAAACAAGCAGAAGCCATCTCTCTCTCTCCGAGCACCATAACTGAATTTAATTGCATCTGTTTCCTCCCGTAGATTTTATCACTGGAGCTAACGTGGGACAGACGTAACCTTCTCTCTCAGGAAGCAAGCTACTGCTTGGAGGCACAGACACCCCAGAGGAGTAGGCATCTAAAGTTAACAGTACCTGCTGCAATTTCCACTGCTTGTCTTCCCGAAATGCAAAGTGCAGAAGCTGATTATTTCTGGGCATTTTCAGATCAACGTCCTTGAAGAAGGAAACAAACACATGAGAGCAAGCAACCCCCGTACGCAGAACACGGAGACTGCCAATCCCACTCCACTCTGCCTCCCAGCCCATCTCGGCAGGCTGATTTCAGCAGTCCTGGCATGGCCAGAACCTCAGTCTCCCACAGGAAAATGCTAATACAAAGGAGAAGTTAAAAGGCATTTAGTGAATCGCGATCCAGGCGAGACACACGACCTCACCTCAGAAGGCCCCCAGGGAAATGTGATATTACACAACAAAGACGGTAAAGGCGAGGAATCCCCAGGAAAGCTGACTCCACCACTCACCACAGAGTGTGTGTTGGGGGCGGGGGGTATGCTAGATGCCAGATCTTGACAAATTTCAACAGTTGCTGAAATATTACGATTTTAAGATCTATTAGGGAAGACTGACAAACAATACTTATTGATCACTGGCAAAGCATAACAAGGATGACCTCTCCCTTGAGGTCATCCAAGTGCAATAAGGATGACTCCCATCCCTTGATGGTAGTACAGAGCAAGAAGCACGGCAAGTACTCACAGCTTGACACAGGGCATCTCCCTGCAGCGTCAACACAGCTTTCACCTGGTCTGTGCTGGAATGAGAAGAAGGACACAAGTCACAGGAGGCAAGAGACGCGTACCGAAACTGCCAACCCTCCCTGTCCCATGCAGCTTCCTTCCAGGGGTCAGCTGGGGGGTGCAAATGAACTCTACACACACTTCCAAGTTCCCAGCTGTTGGCTGCAGCCAGCTGCTGTCATACTCTTTATGAGCCACCTCACTCTAACTGCCCTGCCTAAAACATTATGCTCATTTCTGATCCTGTACTTATTTCTTGTATCACATATCAACAACTTGGTTGCTGTTACAAACAGCTCTAGCAGGCACAAACACAAGATATTAGATGAATTATTGACATTGGAGTGCTGCCTGGTTCATACGGGAGTTGAAAGCTACAAACCCTACCCTGCCCCCGTCCAACAAGAAAAAAAAAAAACCTAAATAAACAAAAAAAACCCCACACCTCAAACCCTTTAAAAGGTTCTGCAAGATGGCTCAAATCTACAAGGAATGCTGGGGGAAGACTGAAGCGCCTGGGCCTTCAAGAACTCTGGTTAGCCATACCTTACATTTTAATACACCAGACAGAGATTCTTTAGATCAACATTTCTTAAGATCCACCTTGCAACAACAATGAATGAAAACTAGAATCAACTTTAATACTTTAAGATCTGAAGAATTCAACCTTCAAACCCGATACAGAATCATTGCGCCATTCTATAAAACGCTCACCATGTTGTTTCTAAGGACTAAGGTCTCCTCCTTCACAACCTCTGCCAGCGTGCAAGTATTTAAGACTGAGGCCTGCGCTGAAGATCAAAAAATCGACAGCTGTTTCAGGAGAACTACGCTTCTACAGCACCTTCTGCACAGGTCTCAGTTTGCTCTGTGCCAAGCAGATTTATTATTGCTGTTTTAGGGAGATTAGGACAAAGGTTAAGATTTGTCCACAGTCAGAGTTAGAAACTGAGCCAAGAGCAGAATTCAGCTCTTGTAACCTGCAACGCCCTGTGCCCAGCACCAGCACTGTGCCCCCTGGCAGAACTGTCCACAGCAGCACACTGATGCAACACACCAGCAGGTGGCTGGGAATCAATGACTATCACAGGTGTCGGTGAGAAACCGCACGAGTCTGGCTAAGGCAGCCCCCGGAACATCGCTACAGACTGCTGCATTAACCTGTCATGAGTGAGTTTGTTTTCCGTAAGGTGAAATCTCATACTAAAGAAAACGCCTTTACTCTGGCATGCTGTGGAGATCTTTGCCGCAGACGCTCAAGGAACAACGCCCTTAGCTACAGAGGGAAGCCACCAGCACAAGCACAGGCACCTCGGGGAGCAGGGGCGGCAGCTCCCACCAAAGCGACCCACTGACCACCACGGACCCACCGACGGCCACCACCACTTACCCCGCTGTGCTCAGCACAAAGTTCTCCTGCTTGACGGCTCCTCCTGAGCCACTGGTGGGCAGGGCAAACCGCTGAGAGGCCTCCTGCCCAAGAGAGGACACGGTGAGTGCTGGAGCCCAGCCCCCCACAAACCAGGAACAAAGATGAAGCAAGAGCAGAAACGCAGGTGCTGGCAAGTGGCCGAATGCGGAGCGGTCACCTTTGCAAGCCTGCTGCACCTCAGCTAGCAGAGCACACAGATTTTCCCTGATCCTCCTGCAGGACAGGCGCAGCCCAGGAAAAGGCTCGGTGCACGCAGCTCACAGCAAAAGGCGTCAGAAATCCCGCACTCCAGCTCCACAGCCCGGAGCAGGGAGAGGTGGCCAGTGCCCAGCGCGGTCGCCAAGCTGCCGGCAGCAGGAGCAGCGCTCTGCACAGCTCTGCCCTGTGTGCCACGGGCACTGTGGCACTGCCCCCTTCTCCGCATGCTCGCCGCTCCGGCCTGCACAGCGCAAGCGCCGCCAGTCCCTTACCCCCATGGGAAGCCTGCAGTGAACACCAGCCCTCCTGACTGTTTATACTGGCTGCTGACTGTCCTTCAATCACCCTTCACCCTAAAAACTATAACAAATTCTTCAAAACAGATACCGCAGGTTGTTATCACCTGCTGCTGAGTCACATCCTGGGTCAGCACTCCAGCACTCGCCCCTCACCTCCACATTTTTCCCCCTGCTCTTGCATCACCCAGTAGCCCCCACCAAGACCAAGCGTTAAGCGGCTGGGCCTGTTAAAAACTAACCTGGCAGGAGCGTGGTGAACCCTCATGCACGCAATCCCCTTTGGCTGGCCCAGGCCTGCTTCAGCTGAACGCGTCACGCCTCTGGGTACTGGGCAGATACTGGCAGAGGAGCGGGTACATCCGGTGAAGGACAGTTTTGAGTGAGGAGAGTGCACGCTACTGATTGCTGCACAAGGAGTAGCTAAAGGCTGTCATGCTTGTTTCCACCATCGCATGACAGAGCTACAGCCAGATCCAGACTCTCTATTCCAGAAAACGTCTCAGGCAAACGTCTGGCTGCAGGTCTGGCTGCCTCCCCGTGCCCTTTCAAAGCAGTTCTACCAGCAAAAAGGGTCCAGAACAGAGCAGTCTAGGGGAAATTTATTGTGAATCCTCAAGATCAAAGGGCAAGCAAACACTTGGGATATTACCGGGCATGTGTGATGGACCTTTCTGTGCACCCTTTACCAAGAATTTTTTCCTCCAGGGGAAATCTACCACCATTCTTCACCTGGGGGAGCAAACAAACCCACAACACGAAAAGCAGATGAAGCAAATTAACCTTACCTTCAAAATATCCTGTAGCTGTTTCAAAACAGCATGGACCTCTTCTCGTAAAAGCCATTTAAATTCTGCTTCCTACATTGTGGAAAGATAGCAGTGGAATCATTAGAAATCAAACACTGGAAATAAATCTCTCAGACACAGATGAAAATTATGTAAGTTCTAAGCGTATTGCCACGTCCACGTTGTTTACATCTCATGCTGGAGGGAGAAGAAAGATATTGCCTCCTGGTTTGTTGAAAGGCCTTACTCTCCACTTCTCTCCCCCAGCCAAATGATTCGTCCTCGTTCTTGTTTTGACTTTGTGTAACAAAGCAGCATTCCAAGTCACTGTACCAATAATCACAGAATTAGGAAAGAAGAGGCATCGTGGGATGTGAATTTCAGAACAAAGTACAGATCCTGCTGCTTAAAAATCTGGGGCATCTTTTTAAGTTGCTGCGGTGGGCTGAGCTCGGCTGGCAGGCCACCAGACGCCCACCCAACCTCTCCCACTCCCCCTCCTCCACAGGACAGGGGGAGGAAATAAGATGCAAAGCTCCTGAGTCGAGATAAAGACAGGGAGGTCCCTCACCAATTACCATCACAGGCAAAACAGACTCATCTTGCAGAGAAATTTGTTTCCAATTAGATGGTCAGAAACAAAGACAAAAACTAAAATGCTCCTCCTCCCCAGTAGCATTTTTCCAAGCAACGGCAGCCTAAAAAGAAAGAAAGCTAAACTGAAGAGAGGCTGGGGAGAGAGAAAGGCTGAGGACTCCAGATCATCTGGGCAAATTCAGTAACAAACAAAAGTTGGATCTGACGACACACCATCTCAGGCCTCAATCGGTTGTCTGCTACAGAAAAGCCTGTGTAAAGCAGATCCTCAAACCACAACCCACAAGACCCCACGCAGAAGATCATCAGAGAAGTGGGGTTAGGAGTGAGCGAGGGACAAAGAGGAGACTCACGCTTGCTACCCTGTAAGAGAGGAGGAATTTTCCATGTGGGAAGTACTGGAAGGGAATGAATTGAGCAGGCTGCCCATAGAAACATTGGAAAGGTGTGGCCAACTCAGAAATTTAAGCCTGTGGTTTCTCCGCTAGACAGTTCCCATTCAGTACGAGAAACACAACATAACTACTCGCTGATGCGTCATCACCTCATGCAGGAGTTATCTGAATACAGAGCAGGACAAGGACGCTTTTGTTTCAGCAACATTCACCCACAGGAAACACACGCAACAAACCTAGGTAGGATTCTCTGCTATCCTTCAAACCAGTGTGGGTGCAGGACCCCTGACTTTCACCAGTTAATCCTGTTTTGGGTTTCTGGGCATCGTATTGACATATTGCATTCCTTGCTCTTTTGTTCTCCACAACGCTCGCTCTCCTCCAGGTTCCCAAAGGAACAGAAATCACACAGGTAAAGCAGAGCCTTTAGGGTCTCCACTTCCCCACTGTCGCCACGCAGATGTTTCCACTTCACATCATCACGGGTGTTTTTCATCCCCCCTCGTATTAACTTCACACTACATCAAGTTCATTCACCATGTCTGTGCGCTGCACACCTGCATTTCTGAGGAATGCTAGTCATATCATTCCAAACCACATTTATTTTTGAAAAATCTGTTTTTCATATGCAGCTTTCCAACTAGTTGCATCTCTAAAATCCCCTCCCTGGACAGGAAGCTTTTCCTGCCTCTTGCAGCTCACGTCCCTGGAGATGTCTGCAGGGTCGGCTGGTCGGTGTCTTTCGGACCTTCGGCAGGCAAACAGGGCTGCCCTGACAGGCCTGCCCGCCATTCGCTAGGTTCGGTCTTTCACCAAGCAGCGTGTTGGACCGACTATGACAAAACCAAGGTCACGTAGCACGGCTCGTCGCTTCCCGGTAGCACGGCCGCCCCCGGTACTGACCTGCCACCGGGCCCAGCCCAGGCCAGCGCACGGAGCGGCGGCAGTTGCAACCCGCAACTTGCCCCCGGCACTGCTCAGCGGAGACCGCAGAAGCAGGAGTGACGTGAAACTCTACAACTCGGAGAGAGTTACAAAGCAGGCATGTTTATTCGGCACCGGGTGCGTGGGGGATCGCTCCTCCAAAAGCTCGCACACCGACAGCACGTTTTACCAAAAATTTATCCGGTGCAGGTATCCATATCCATAGGATTGCGCAATACAGACAGACGTGTGCGTGAGTGGGGGGGGTTATTAAAAACACTGGCGTGAGCATTTCAGATCTGTCTCTGGTGGTCGTTCACTTCTCCAGGGGTCTGATCTCTCTCTGGATGAACTTCAGTCATTCACCCGTGCTCTCCTTTCACTTGGGGATTTCAGCAGTTTCTTAACGACTTCTGACCAACACTGCAGCTCCTGTTACCATGTCCTTTGCCAGACACACCAGTCCTTGACAAATACCGGTTTCTGGGCGCATACCAGTCCCTGGTAAGCTCAGCGAGTTTCCAGGCAAACAGGATTGCTGGGCATTGCCCAGCAGTCAGTCTCCTCAACCAAGCCGTGTTTAGCAGACCGTTAATTCCCCGTATCGGGGGTGTGGGGGGGGTCGCGGCCCTGAGGGCCGCACGGCAGCCGGGCCCGCGGCCGGCCCGAACGCAAGGCCGGGCACCCGGGCACCCTCGCGCCGCTCCCGCCGCGGCCCCGCGCTGAGCGGGCGGCCCTCAGAGAGAGAAGCCGAGGACAGGGAGCGGCCTCGCCGCCGCCCGGGCCCGAGCAGCCGGAACGGGTCTGCCAGGGACCCGGCAGGGCCGCCCGCGGCCAGGCCGCTGCCGCTGCCCGGTCCTCCCGGCAACGCCGAGCCCCCCGCCGGACTCACCAGCACCGCCCGCTCCGCCGCGCTCGCCATGGCCGCCGCCGTCCCGGCACTCGCCCCGCCCCCTCGCGGCGCCCTCGGCCACCCCGATTGGCTACGGGCACCGCCCCGATTGGCTACGGGCACCGCCCCGATTGGCTACGGGCACCGCCCACACCGCCCCGCCGCGGCACGGCCTCCGCCCGGCAACGCCGCCGAGGCAGCGCCCGATTGGGCAGCACCGCGCTGCGCTCGCGAGCGCGGCGTGACGTCAGGGGGGGGCGCGCGCGTCTCCTCTCTTCCCCGCCGCGCGCGGGGTACGAGCGAGCCGCGCGCAAGAGCCCTCAAACAGGGGGAGGGGCGGGGGGTCCGCTCAGCTTCTTCTCAACATTTTGAACTCGAGATCCATCTCCGCAGTCGCTGAAGCCGGTATGAGGAGGGACACTGCAGGAGGGACACTGCCACACCCCGGCGCCTGGCAGTTACCCAGCGCAGCAGCCGTTGCCGGGCCTGCAGCGCCGGCCTTCCACGCGCTCAACCGCGCCGCGCTCCTCCCGCAGCCTCTGCGCGCGGGGCTGGATGGATCCAGCTTCGTCCCTGGCAGAAGCCCGACCTTGTCAGCGAGGCGCTGCAGGGACCAAAGCCCTCGCAACCGCTGCTTTTCACCAGCTCTGCTGCCGGGGTTGCGAGGCTGAGCCGCTTGACAAACTGCCACGAGAACGTGGTGTTACCAAGAAAGGTTTTATTCTTTTTGCCAGTAGCTTTGTTAATTGCACAAAAAAAAAAATCTTTTTGTTCTGCCATTTAAACATTTTCGCACATCCTATTCTGAATGACAAACGTTAATTAAAAACAAGGCAAAAAAATAAAAATTCACAACCTTAATTAACTATAGGATCTATCATTGAGGAAAAAAGAAACTGCGTTTCTTACAAGCTTTTCACAAGTGTCACATTTTCTCTTTAAAAAGGAGGGAGTCAAAAAAATTGCTAAAACAGAAATCCTCATAAAAAGGAACTTTACAGAATTGTCAACAATATTAAGACAACATTGACTAACCAGTTTTATTAGAGCATCTCAATCCACAGCTCCCCCGCCCCCCGCTCCCGCTCCTTCCCTCCCCACATCTCAGGCCTAGGAACAGATTAAGATCCATGATCAGAGGCTACAGACATAAATACAAGAATCTGAGTGAGAGCGACGCGAGTCAATCCCAAACAGCATCCGAAGCAGTCCGCTTTTCACCGTTGCCATCCCTCCTCCGCACCTCACACCCCCGTCAGAGCTCTCGGTGCCCTGCTCCTCCCTGGCCGATCTGCGACCGCAGAGCTGGCTGACAGCACCACACCCTCCAGCTGCTCTGCATCCACCTCCCTCACCAGAACGCCGCAGCCAGACCTTCCCAGGATAAATTACAGCGTTTGACTGGTCTGCACCTGCCACGCCCACACGAATAAGGATCTCCATTTTGAGAGCTACAGTATTTCTGGAAAACAAAACCCGCATCAGTGAGCTGCCTAGGGAGCGGTTCGCCCTCGCACAAATATGGTTCTTTGAATTCACTACGAAACGCACATCATGGGACTCGAGAGCTCCTTTTGTATTCTGCCTCTACCCAGAGGCACCACACAGTGCGGAAGAGGGACGTTCTCCATTACCTTTGCTCAGACGTGACCTCTGCAGGGCCAGCTCAGGGGTGCTGCTGCACTGGCTCGGCACAGTTCCGCTCTCAACTGAACCTGAAACCGTACCTCCCTCTTCCTCCCAAAAGATTTCTTACACTAGAAAACCTGTGGTCTTATCTCCTGCCCCCAAAAACACAGTTTCCCCCAGACACCCTCAATGCGCAATTCACGTAAGTGATTTCTTAGCTGCGGCATGTTTAAGCAAGGACTGCTGGCGCTAACAGCCGAGTTCTTCTGGATGGGGGAAGCGCAAGTGTGCCGAAAGCAAGCTAATGGCTGGTTTTCCTGGGCAGTTATACGTGCCTTTAACGTGAGCATCTACCTGCTGCCAAAGAAACGCGTATGTGGAACTAGGATTGTTCACATATACCACTGACAAATGGGAAAAGTGATGTCTAACAGATCTACTACTAGGTGTTCCCCACAGGACAGAATGCGTAACACAACATTAGCCCACAAATAACAGTGATCACAGGAGGTGAAACATTCAGCAAAGTAACATTTACAGCATTAGGCATTAGATGTTGTGATTCGTAATGAGCATCTGATACGTTCTGTTTCTTAATGAGGTACCCCTGAACCATATGCACATGCTGCACAAAGCAGGATTGGTAAGAAATCCTAACCCACAGGAAAATTTCCCTACACAGCCATTAAGTTCCTAGAAAAATAAGATGCTGGGGGGGCAGACGTCACAGATTTAAAGGAACAATTTGAAATTGCTTGCTTTCCTTTCAGAATCCCAATGGAGGAGATTCTGCTACTGAGAAGTGATTTTGGCCAATAAAGTTTCTTACTGGCATTTTACTAACTCTCACATCTAAAATGCAAGAACCCTCCTAAAAGGCTAATACTGAGAACAATTTAAAAAAAAAAAACCCCAAACAAAAAAAACCCATGCTCCGTGCATTTTTACAGAGACAGGCATCCTTTGGACTCTGGGTTGCTCTGGTGTCAACACTGAGAGCATCTCTACTCTCGAGCCTTGGCCTCTGCAGTTCCAGTCCCACATTTCCAGACTAAAGCTCAGCAGTGGTCTTCGCCTCCCATTTTACTCGGTAGTCTTTCCACAAGTTGGTATCTGTCCACAAGCAGAGTCACAGGTACAGGGAAAAGTCTCAGCCTGCGCTCATGTTGTACCCAGAGTAGTAACACTAAAAAGGTGTATGGAAAATCTGACGTGTATAAAGATCACAAATCGGTACACAAAATGTCCCTGTGAGGTAGGTAATCATCACCCACCTTTAAAGATGGGCAAACAGGCTAAGAGACACAACGACCACGCAAGGGCCAGAGAGGGCGCATGGAAAGGAGCTCAGGATGCTCAATCTCTTGGCTCTACGATCATTCCTCTCGCCTTTTTTAGGCTCATCACTCTGCTTGTGACACTGCTGCAGCACCTTTGTAATTGTTAGCTACAAGGGTGTCAAAAAAAAAAAAAAAAAAAAAAAAAAAAAAAAAGAAAG
>JAAGAY010148332.1:33863-49772 GCA_011801015.1 Ardeotis arabs
TTTATTAAAAAGGGTGAAAAAAAAAAAAAAAAAAAAAAAAAAAGCAAGCTAAGGTCAGGAGCAACCCTAAGGCTTGTTCCTTCCCCAAATAAAGTATCTCTGGCCCAGTTTTAGGCTCATGTTTCTCTTTCAGCCTTCTATGCAAACATATTGATCTCCAGTGCTGTCTGTGGGACGGGCAGCTGTGATTAGCCTTTTAGGAGGCTCATGTACTCTGACATTCTCTCATGTTCGGTACAGTTTGTGTTCCCTAGGTTATAGCTGTCTGTACAGGGGAAGACATGGATGCAATCTGTTCTTTACAGTACAAGGAATTCCTCCATCAGGGTGCTGGGGAGGTGGAAGTTTAAAAAGAAACAGAATCAAGACAGTGTTGCATGCAACCCAATTACCTTCTGGAACTGCCATTCTCCTCCATGGGAGGTGCTTTGTTCTCTAACAGTGGCCAATTAACAGGAATGCTCCTCACCTTACTTGAGACCAAGGACTTTAGTGATATTCACAGGTAGATAGCATGTATGTCACCTGTCCTCTTGATGCAGAGAGTCCGACACACGCATTATTTCACAGCAAAGGAGAAAAGATATCATTAGGAACAGCATCTTGGACAAGCATACAAAGAGGAAAAAAGCAGCCAAGCAGCAGATTTCTGGCAGAGTTGCCTCAGAGCTTCTGAACAAGCCGCCACTGTTCTGTTCCATGACTGTCAGTGCATGGCATGGATTTTTCTAATTAGACTGCAACAATCCAAGCCCCCTCCTCCCCCCCTTCTGCCACCAGGGGAAGGCTCACTGCAGCAGCTGCCTCCGTGGCAGATCTCAAAGTCTGTATAAAAGGAAATGGAGAGACAGAGATGGACTGGTCCAGAGTTAAAACCCAGTATCATAATAATATTAACCAATAATCATAGTATTAACAGTAAGAACGGTGCGGCCTAGTGGATGTAGGCCCTGTACACTGCAGACATGTCGTTGTCCGATTGGTCCAATGCTTTTGCTCGTTTGTAGACCTAGAGAAGATAAATTAGAAAAGGATCAGTGCCTGCTCTTCTCTGAAGCCCTTCCCTAGCAGAAAAATTACTTTGTGGACCATTACAAACCAGAGAACTACATAGTATGTAAATAATTAGAGGAGTGTGGATCAGAACACTCCAGTCTCGCTGAGGCCGTCTGTGTTTACTGATGGGACTTTCTAAAGAGTTTACAATCAAAACAAATCCAGTTCCATCCTAGTCAAAATATATTTCAATCGCTGTTCCCTTGTCTTAGGGATGATGTAATTCTTAGACTTTTGTCTCTTGCTGACAATGGCTCTGCTGAAGAAATGCTGAGTAACAAATATGCGAACACTCAACAACTCTCACCTCATTGGCAGCAGCTGCCATGGGAGTTGGGTGGTTGACAGAATCGCCCAGTGCAATAGCTAATCTAAGATCCTTCTGTATGTATTTCAGGTAGAAATCAGGTTTAAAGTTTCCTTGCAAGATATCTGTCGAGAGGAACGCGTGCAAAAAATAAGCATGACAAAAGTTAATGAAGCCCACACTACAAGGGCATGCAATTCAACACCAACTTCCCTTTCCCATGCCGATCACCAGGAGCACTGCTTTTGGCTCTTCTGTTTCTCTGCTCTCTATCTTCATCCGGCCACAGCAAATAACGTCACCCCCCCCACCGACAACGGGGGCTCCGATCTCTAAGCAGCTTGTCCTCCATTTCACTTACTACCCTCCCCCAATGAAATCCTCACTGTGAACTCAAGTCCTACGCAGGCTGTGGGTAATGCAGGGCTCGGGGTGTATTCTCAGAAGCCCTGGCTATGAAGGGGAAGGAATAAGAACTCAGCTCTTCATTTCCAGAATGCTTAAAATACCCAGAATCCCAGGCAGATGAAGATGAGACGGTTATTTTCTCCCTTCTGCCACTATCTGAAATGCTGCTAGGTTGTGGCAAATGTCCCATAATAAAACAATGTAAGAGAACTTTACTTTGGCACTTCTGGTCCAGGAAGATGCTGGCAAGTTGTCCCTGATTGAGGATATCCAGAAGGGTCTGCTGGGACTGGCCAGTCACTTGAGCCAAAGTCAGTCCTTCTGCTATCGTTGCCATGAAGCTGCCTTGGACCATGTTCACAATCAGCATCATCTTGGCAGCATTGCCCACTTCACCTGGGAGCGAGACACACCACTGGGCATTCCTCCAGAAGAGACACCCCAGCCTTGCTCCCCCACCCCACCCCACACAGTATTAACAGTACCAGACTCTTCATACCAAGCTCTTGGCAGCTCTCCCTTCCCCTGAAAGACTTCAGAACATTTACCCCTTTTCCAAACACTCAAAAGGGAAGGGAGAAATCATAACAAAGTATGACTTAAAAGAAAAAGCATCACAGATCCTCCAAAATGAGGCAGTATTCAAAAAAGAAAACTTAGGCTGGAAGCTCTGAAATCGGCCAAGTTCCAGAAGAGCAGGCCAGTTTCCTATAGTGCCCAAGGAGACAAGAAATAGATGACATATACGCCCCTCAGACTCCTTGCTGGAATTCCCAGTCCTTGCACTGACTAACAAACCCCTATTAGGCCCTTCGTGTTTCAATTACCTAGGAAAAAAGAGGTCTTCCCCATCGCTTGGAAACAGCTACTGCAGTCCTCATATAACCCCCTGTCGCCAGCCGCCAGGATCACAAGCATCCCATCATTAGACAGCTGCTGATTTCCTGAGACCGGTGCTTCCAAAAAGCGACCACCCCGGGACACTATCACCTGGAAAAGAGCATCTGTGGTTAGCTCTGCACGAACAGCATGCGTTGATGCTGAGTGGGCAGCACAGCAAGATCGTGTAGGGCACTCCTGTCCCGGAGGACAGAATTTTAAAGCGGAACAAACAGCTCAGACATACAAAGGGGAGAGGAAAGCACGAACACGTCATGCGCTGCGTCCTGCAACGGGTACTCAAGACCAAAAGTTGCCTTCACACTCCAGCAACACTTTCCTGCACCCATCACTACCGTGCGTATTTTAAGCAGCTGAACTCACGTGCTTTTGCCACGGCACCCTGTGGGCCAGTGGCCAAGGAACCAGTGCTGACGTTGTACATGTGCTGCAGGAACCTCAGAAGAGTGACTGTTAGGATCTCTTCTGCCTTTTCCCCAAAGAGGAAAGGCCTTGGGCAGATCTCTTCAGCCAGAAGTTTACTAGTATGTGTGACTCTTCATTCTCCAAATTCATGTTACACACTACTGCATCACCAATATGTCATAGAATCATAGAATCATAGAATGGTTAGGGTTGGAAGGGACCTTCAAAGGTCATCTAGTCCAACCCCCCTGCAAGGAGCAGGGACATCCCCCACTAGATCAGGTCGCTCAGAGCCTCATCCAGCCTGGCCTTGAATGTTTCCAGGGATGGGGCATCCACCACCTCTCTGGGCAACCTGTTCCAGTGATCTACAACTCTTATTGTGAAAAATTTTTTCCTAATGTCCAATCTAAATCTACCCCCCTCTATTTTAAAACCATTACCCCTCGTCCTGTCACAACAGGCCCTGCTGAACAGCCTCTCCCCATCTTTCCTGTAGGCCCCCTTGAGGTACTGGAAGTCTGCTCAAAGCTCCACCAAAACTAGCTCCCCTTCCTCATGCAACAACACACGCTGCCTTTAGGGCAGAGGATAGCAACTGAGACGCCAAAGAAGAAATCAAAGACACCACATCAGAAATAATCAGAACACTTCTACAGAAATCCTCTCCATAATAATATTTCTACAGAATGAGACATGAAGGCACTATTTTTTCTCAACCAGAACACTTAAAATAAGCAGATTATGCGTTTTATCAGTTTAAGGAAAATTATTAATCCACACAGTGCTTTCTCCTCCAGTCTGATACAGAATACCAATCTGGTTATAAATACTTCTTAAGGGAAGAAAATTTGGCTGGCTGTTTGCACCGGTGCCAGCTAACAGCCCTACCAAAGCCACAAGCTTTGCCGTTATCACCAGAGGACATCTCATCCAACTTTGCTGGTCAAGATTCGACAGTTTATTTTGTGTTATTTGCCTGGGACTTGAGTGTCTCCTAAAAGGAGCCCCAAAATCTTCAGACACATCTTTATTACCCACAGCTTACTGTCCGAAGCAACAAGAACCGCAGCACTCCTGCTGAATCACAGATGTTAGAAGTTCAGTTCAACGTGATTACCTGGGCCAACTCTGTGACTGTATCTGCATCCACAGTGGACATATCCACGTAACACTTCCCTGGGCGAATCCCCTGCAACACTCCGCTCGGACCAAGCACCAGCTGTGGGGAACAGAAGAGCGGTAAAGCAATAGGGTGTCTGCAAAGAAACTCCAATCCTGCAGGACAGCAGTTCAAGAAAGCCTGGCACAGCAGTGGTAGACTCCTAAAGGCATATCAAACCTACCCCCCCTGTTTTTTTTCAAAAAGTATGATTTTTTTGTGGGACATTTATTTTTATACAGCTGCAGAGCTCAGCATCTACAATGACCCAGACTACCATGGTTAGTGGGAACCAGAACTGGCATTCAGTGACTATCTTGTAGTCTAGCTAGTGGAGGAAAAATAAGAGCTAATCCTTACATCCTTTGCTGCTTTTGGATCTGATACACAGGCAAAGGTGATGTCACAGGTGGAGACAACTTCAGCGGGGGTTCTTCCTAGCCGTGCCCCCTCCTGGATGAACAAATCACACTGCAAAAGTCACAAATCCAAACATAAGAAAAATATTTGAGAGCAAATGGGTTCTCTACATTTTGCTGAACCCGACCCAAAAGGAGTCAGGCATGTTAATTCCATAGCAACTGGGCTATCTTCTGTTAGTTTGTCCCCACACACACACGGGGCTCTTTTGCAGCTTTTCTGAAACCCCAAGTGAAGAACTTCAAAAGACAGACAAAGGAAAAGAGAACGCTTAAGTGAAATGAAACAAGGTTGAATGTTGCAGGTCTCTGAGAAGAGGTGAGGGGGAAAAAAAAAAAAAATCACTTAACAGACATAGCAAAAAGGTGTTACTGGACAGTAAACTGGAAGACGCATAGCTGAGACTGACAGGTGCTGTAATGGTCTGCTGCTTCAAAATCTTAGCTCCTTCTTACCCTATGCCCTCATACCATCCATGTTTTGCAGTTAAGAAGAAAAAAAAAAAATCATTCAATCCCTTTTAACACAGTAACCACAATGCCTTTTCTTGCCTTTGATATTCCAAAATATCAACCGAGTACTACATCTAACCAGTTACCTGCTTTCACTCCTCCTACAAAGAATAACGCTGGCTAGAATGTCAGTGTAACAAGCTCCATTTTCACTTTGAATACATCTATAAAACTCTTCTCATCCTGGTCTTACGACACAGCAGGTTTTCAGCAGAACCTTTGTTACCACAACATGAACAGCACAATGGATGTGTAGATGAATCTGTGGTCAAGCAGTGCATCTCACCACGCCATTCCCAGGATCAAGTCCCCAGCACTGGGTCTTTTTGTCCAGCTCCGTGACACAATGACTTGGCTATTTACATCGGCAGTATTTCCAGAACTACTTTACATTGCGTTCCTCAACACACAGACAAGGTTGTTAGTTTTTCTGGCAACGGGGTGGGGACTGTTCACGTAAGAGTGACCATAGTAGGACAGACTGCAGCTTCAGCTAGTGAAAAATGGCCAGCAACAAGTACCTGGGAGATAACACTAGAATAAGGTGGCAAGCATAGACTTTGGTTTCTTCGGGATCCTCTCCCAGGCACCACCAACTGGTGACTCCAGGCCTCCTTGAGCTAGAGGTGGTGACTACGCGTTTAGAAAAGGTTAAGTATCATCTTTACCTTAAGCACATGCCTACCTTCTCAGCAGTCCGGTTCCAGACAGTGACAGTGTGACCCATCTTCAGTAAGTTGGAGACAATGCCACTTCCCATCAGGCCAAGTCCCAGAAATCCTATCCTGAGGGGAAGAGATAAACATGAATGCGACAGAAAGCAATCACTGTCAGCCTCTCATGATCTTGGAAATGATAGGGACCAGGCCCTGGAGCATCACCAGCAAAAAAAAAATACCAAAACCACAACAAAACCAAACACGCTCCACTGTCGCCACAGCCAGAATGGGCAGACACTGAGCTTTAAAGACAAGCTGGTATTTATTTTGCTTATTAACCATCCCTAACGATTTCCTGAAGGAAGTCTTTAGTCTGCTTCAGGAGACTACCTAAATATTAAAAGGTTTTGGTAGTCTGGGGTTTGTTTGTTTATTGGGGGTGGGGAGGGGTTTGTTTGGGCTTTGTTTTATTAAAATTGCTGCTCTTGTGCTTTCTGTTGCCAGCCATTACCTTACTGAAGATACAGGGAACATTTAGAGATCAGCAGGTGCTTCTCTAATTGATCTTCTGATTTTAAAACTAAACGATATGCACAATTACTCGCTTACGCTATTGAATGACAGTTTACAACCTGTATTTTAACGAAGCTCAGCAAGGACTACTGGGCTAAGCATCACGCACAGACCAAAGACCCTGCTCCACAGCTGCGATTTTGGACAGACGCAGAAAGAAGGGAAGTACGAGGCCAGTACAGGTATCGTGAGCGACAGAACAACAGTCCCAGATACCCGCCGCCTTCCCCCCGCCTCCCCCACGCACACCTCAGAGCTGGCAAGAGTTTTGCTCCCCTGCTTCAAGAAAGAGACAACGCGCTAACAAGTTCCATGCCTACAGTTACTTGCAACAAGAATTCCTTTGCAGTCACTGTTGCAAGGATCCTTTTTATACACCGTGCAGCTAGCTTCATACCAAAACCACAATTCTAGTAGAAGATTCGGAATTGTTCAGTTACGCATCTGATGTAACTTCACGACGAAACCTGCCTGGCAGTTCCCCAGTTAATTCTTCAGAATTAGCCACGCTACAGACGCGCTGTGGCTTTCACAAGCCACCTGCACTCCTCCAGCTAGCCATGCCACCTTTTGGTAGAGCAAACTAATTTAGATAGGTCAGAGTAAGTCACTATAGGCTTCTTAAACAGCCCAAACAAGGCCTACCTATTTTCAAGTCTCTAAAACAGAGGAGATATTCTCTCTCTCCCAACCCACCCTTTCCTGAGAGACTGTTTTACCTGAACAGCTTCATTGTTACTTTGGTTCCCCTGAAGCACAGTTAAGAACTGACATCCCGTGAGAACGACCCCAACGGCAAACAGCAAGCTGTGGCCTGAACTCAGTTTGAACAGAGCGGAAATTACAGAGTGAAACAGGAAGCTCAACTCAGGCTTCTCTCACTCTAGAAAGGAGAAGGGGGACGTTAGAAGAAACCAGAAAGCTCACGTGCTCAACAGCAAAGCTCTTGTGCTGGGAGAACACGCCTCCCTCTTCCTCTTGTCTGCTATGTGCTCAGGAGAGCAATTAAACAACTCCAGTCAACTGCCAGGCACCAACGGGAGAAAGATACCCTTTTATCTCTCTGCCTCATACAGCATTCAGAAATACTGCTGCTTAACGTCCTGCGGTACGCCCGACAGGAAAAGGGCAAGTGCAGAAAAGCCTTGAATTGCAAACGTATCCAGGCCAGACTGTATTCTGGATTTCTCTACCGTACAGCCCCTGCTTGTTTTTAGCTGCCTCCCTCCCCCTCTGCCCCCCAAATCAGAGTTTCACACAAGGACAGAGGAGATCGTTAGAGGGAAACTGAGGTTTATTTATTGTCAGTGACAAGCTGATAATGGCTGCATGTATGAGCTGGGAAGAAGAAAAAGGAAAGGAAATGGCTGAAGTGCGTTGGAGATCTTACTTTTTGTCTGTAGGCGTGATACTGCCATTGACTGCTGTGCTGTCTGCTGCCTGGATGGAGGTGGATCCTGTTTCCTGGGTGGGAGGGGGGAAGAAAAAAAAAAAAAAAAAAAAAAGCTCTGGAGGAACTGCAAGTCCTCAGGAAAGTAAGGAAAATCCATCAAAACCAAGATTCGCCTTACCTCTTCACAAACTTTCAGCTTCTTTGTGATGGCTTGATAGCAGACAGCTGGCTGCATGGAGAAGACAAAGCATTTGCAAGTGCTGATTTGCTCTCCTGAGCAAACAGACCATATCCTTGTTACAGAGAAACAGGCAGCTCACTCACCCACCACCATCTGCAACGCAGGAAAACTTTCGGGGTTCCCTCAATGGGAGAAAAGAAAACCAAAAACCTATTGCAACATGCTAAGCTCTTCTTTCCCACTGTGCCCAGCACTCCAGCCTGTCTTCCGACACAGGTACTGCAAACTCCTTTCTGTAGTTCACACATCAGACAGGCTCCTCCAGAGGCAAGATCCAGGGCATCCCTACTCTCCCATTTGCCAAAGAAAACAGAAATCTCTAAAGCCTGCTATAGAGCACCTCGCCTCATGTCTGTGCTCGGTGTGTCCATGCAGCTGTGGAAGCAAAACCTCGTTAATACGAGAAGGCACGCTGCTTTCAACAAACATTAAGGTGAAGGCTGCGCCTTCCCATGCTGCTTACTGTGGCCTTGGTTAGGTTAACACTGTCAGCTACTCTTAATCCTTCTGCCTCAGATCCTCAGCTAGATATAAATCCTTTTTAATTTAATTGGATCTTTCCTTTTCCTCCTGATGTTCGCTGCTGAAGATAAAATCCTGCAAGGCCTCTGACTCTCAGGAGATAAATTGTCTATATTTTACAGGAGCTTTTCTGCTCCTGGAAATTCTCCTACCATATGCAGTTAATTGACAAATTCATTCAGACGAAGGAACTGGTAGGACAACCATAGACAACCAAACAACAGGAGTTTTAAACAGCAAACCAGCTTTTCCTACCCCTCAATGCTCAGTCTACAGAATTTACTACAACAGGTCTGTAAAATACTGGTGCTAGATAATCTCTAATTACTTAAACTATTCACAAGTACTCCCTGCTAAATCATTCTAAACCTCAAGGCTAGGAAGTAACTGAACGAGAAGATCGCACATGAGAACCTAATTGCTGCCAGCCCCCAAAGAACAGAGCTCTGCGCACACTCCTTGCACTTAGTCCTGGCAAAGGGCAGGCTGCCAAGCTAGACAGACCAGCAGAATGATCCCATCTGCCAAATCCTCACCTTCTCTGTCTGGCTCAGCAGGAAGTGATGAAAGTGTGGATCACTGTCCTTCACGGGCTACGAAGAGAGAAAGTAGAGGCTCAGAATCATTCCCAGAGAGCCACTGAGCAACCACAGCTCAATTCTCTCCCAAGCTGCGCAAGAACAATAGCTTAAGGTGGAAAACACAAAATGTTATCAGCTGTACCAAGCACCCTCTTTCAATTTAGCAGTTCATGTTGTGTTTCATTCTCAAAACCAGAGCCATTCAATTCAAATTCCTCAATTTTGGACATCTTTAGGAAAACCAAATAAGATTACGAGCAAGATTAACATAGGAGCAAGGGATCTCATATCCTGCTTCTTCCGCTTCCCAAGGGAATGAAAACACTTGTTTTTCCAGCTTCCAAGGAACTCTTTAAAACAACATTCTGGGACCTGGCTGGAGATATACCTAGCACTGTCACGTGCTAGGCAAATCCACATTAACAGTAACAAGGACTGCAGGCCCAGGTATCTCACCTCCCCGACGAGCATCATATGCGCTAGCCTAAAGTCACACTGCTCCTACTCTGTTTTACTGATCACTTACTTATTTATGCCCAAAAATGAAAGGTTTACAAAAGCTGCTTATGAGGGAAATCAAATGAAACCACCCTACGTGATCGTATCCAGACAGGGAGAGACTATCACATCATCTCCTCCAGTTTTGGGAAGCCAGTCCCAGAAATACTTTTGAAACAAGAAGTGCAAAAATGAGTGCGGTAAGTTAAGTGTGAATCTGCAAGTGGTTCCACAAATACTGAAATCTCATTCCCCAGCGTACTTCTTAAGTACCCAGGCTATCGTCTAGCCTTGTTACACTACAGAACGATAGAATGAGGGGGTCTTATTTTGTTCCTACGGGAGGAAGAGAAGATCTCACTATTTTACAGCCCAGACAAAAGGTTCTAGATTTGCTTCCACAAGCTCAGTTCCTAGATTGCATATGCTGTGAAGTTTCTCACCTCACTGACGCTTGGTGGCCATTTAAATCCAGCCACTGTTCCAGTCATCACTCTCTTCACCGTACTTGACTCTGGAATTGTGAGGTCCTGAGGAGACAGAAGGAGGATCAGAAAGAGTTTACAGCCTGGCTCACTGGCTGGCCACAGCACGTTGATCACATGAGCACACATAGAGTTCTGAAAAGCAGTACAAACGCCTTCCCTTTCACATGCCTTTCCATGAAGAGCTCATATTTAAACAGACAGTGTATTATCAACACAGATGAGGTGAAGAAAACATGAACTGCCAGGGAAGGAATTCAACCACAGTTACAGCTTCTCGAGAATCCATTCTTCACATGGAAGAAGAATCATTGCATTTGTGTAACCACACAATGAGCAGAGAAGCAAACGCACACACTCGATCCAGCGTTTTCCTCTGACAGATGCAAAAAGCTAAACAAATGGGTGAGGAACATCACCACAGTCAGAGGTCTGAACCCTTCTAATCCTCCACTGTCATAAAAAAGTAGCCTACCTGTCAACAGCAGAATCTTCAAAGCATGAGGCTGATAGTCACATCTGCTCAAGTTCGCAGCACCCATGAGACAGAACCTGGCACGTGGACTGCCCCATCCACCCAACAGGCCCTGACGCGTAATGTCAGGATCACACTTAATGCATCAGGTTTTTTACTGCTGAGCAGATTAAAATCTTTCTTTCTTATTTCCCCAAGATACATAGGTTAAAATAGGTCTTTATGCTGTAGGTCATAGACATACGCTGTAGACATATAGGTCTAGAAGAGTGTGGAGGACTTCCGGGTGGTATGCATTATCTTCCTGAAAGGAGGGTTCAGAAATGGAATCACATTATCTTCCCTCCAAAACTACTTCCTGAAAATGCACGATGTACCTTAGTGTCCATGCAGAACCACGAGAGAACAGCACTCTGCACAAAAGGTAAGAGCAAGACTCCTGTCACAACTGTTTCATCTGTCAGCAGGGACAGTTTAGACATCAGTCTCCAACCTTCAAGTGCCTTTTCAGTCTAGGGAGAGCCTTGCACACTAAAATTCTCTCCTTAGAGACCACGCTGCTGTTCCATCATGGATGAAACCTCCTCTGATACCCAGCAAGTCATGTTGGTCCTTTGAAAATACTCATATAAGCTTAAAAGCGAGAGTATTTGAATGATCACGTATGCCTACGGAGCACTTCTAGTACACCTCAGCAACAACTGGATCCTTGAATTTTGTGCATCCTTCTTACTTGTAAAGCCAGAATTTGGGCTATGATGGGGCAAAAAGCCCCAAATCCCAACCCTACAGTAATTCAGGACAGCGACATAAATAGTTTCTACCCTGGGCCTAAAAATTTGGGAAAATTATGAGAATCAGGCAAGAAGATAAGATTTAAAAATTATTTCACAGGCTGAAAAATAGTATTAAGGCAGCACTGTTACATTTTCACGGCAATTTCATTAATTGTTGGGACCATACTTTCCAGAAGCTATAAGGCTGCTTTCCTCCATTTGCCTGCTTGTTTCCATCGTCTGTGGCCAGACATTTATCCCGTAGCTGGCCATCTCTTTGTGATAAGCTATTTAAAACCACTCCACTTGCAATTTGCCAGTAAAATAATTTCTACTACCACAATTAACTCACTCAAAGCGCCCTGATGCCCTGAGGTAGCTAATACAGTAAAACCTAAGCGTGCCATGTGTCAGCACAATTAGAATTCTCCCAGACATTAGTTTTGATCAATTTTTTAATGAATCTAGCTTAAAGACGCAGAAGCATTTTGCAAGTGGGGAAAAAAGGCCTTGTGGCTTATTGTAACAGAAATATGTGAAGATACGACACGCTCATAGCAAGACACTTTGAAAGGTGAAAGTATGTTGCCAGTAAAGTGTTTTCCTGCATCAGTCAAGCCACAAGTTCTGTAATTATTAGTAAGAATTCACAAATATGCATCCATTCCTCCCCTCCCCAAACTCCCCCCAAAAGGAGAAACGGATGGGCTTTGTTATACGGCCTGCCTTAACAGAAGCTGGCTGGAAAGAAAAGCCAGTTTTTCCTTCATAGCTAATATCTGAGATAATCAGCTTCATTTTACTACATCAAGAAAGAGTTTGCTGTTCAACCAGCGACGGCAAATCCAGTCACAATTTTGGAGACCAAGACTACCATCTTGACTCACATCCTGAAGCGCACTGAAAGCAGAGATGGTGAAGCACAGGTGAGCAAGCAGGCTGCTGCACGGCGTATCAGCTGAAGTCTCCCGACGGTCTTCAGGAGTAGTTTCTGATGGAGCACGTGCATTGTAATAATCCACTGAAATAACTACCCCTTTGGAAAAGGAAGATCTGGACCACAACAGTGAGTTCCACAATAAAAAGGCTGGAACTCTAGATGAAGGTAGCCAAAGGATTGGCAGCTATCGTTGCTGCCACAACATCCAGAAATAAAAGGGAAGTCATGGGGATAAATAATAATGCTCCAAGGTTGGACCTTTACAATGGAGGATGGAAATAGATCCTGTAACAAAGAAGCTGAAATGAATACAATTAATTCTTCTGGCAGATTCCCCAGGCTACAAGAGTTTCTTCTTTAAGCCCTAGCACTTAAGAACACCCAACCCTCTGTACGTACTGAGGGTGAAGTTGAGTGACTACCGATCACTTAATCGCACAAAGCAGATGAGATGGAAGAAGTCAGGAATCGGATGAAGATCCACATCTCTTCACTAATCCTTCCCACACAAACTGAACTTGAGAGGTGGCAAGATGAAAGGTGGAGTCTCACGATACAGCTCTTAAGCCCTCTCAAAGATATGAACAGAGCCACTCAAAATAACTAACCGGGAAAAATTACAGGAAGAATCAACAATATGCTGGCCAAAGGTATCAGGCAGCCAAGTGATCTAGAAGTAGCAACACGGAACAGCTTAAAAAAACCTGATACTGAACTGACTCTTCCTGCCGGCCTGTTAGTCAAGGTGCCTAGAGTCCGTCTGCAAAGTCCACAGGGCACTGGCGGACATGCACAACACAAACCTTCTCATCCTTGGGTGGACGCCCCCGCTTTCGGGGGCTCTGATCCTGGGCTCTTTTCAAAGGTGATTTTGATCCTCTCTCTGACGATACAGAAGAGACCCTCTTTTTTCCTTCCCCTGTGCCCTTCTTCAACTTCCCTTCAGACAAACTGGCTTTGCGTTTCTCTTCACCGGCAGATTGCTTGCCTCTTTCTTCACTGGAATTACGCCGATTCTTCTCTTCATTGGAGTTATGGGAAAACGCCTGAGAGATTACAGAATAGAAGATGGTAAGGAAAGAAGAGAAGAGCCGGAATGATTTTCATGCAAAACCAAGGATGTGAAGGACCCTGTGCTGATTACTATCAAGCAAAACAACAGCGCAGTAACTTGAAAACTAGATACTTGTTAACCCTTTGAAGTCGGTGACTGAAGTTCCTGGTTAGCTCTCCTGCACAATCGCACCAGTTTAAGTAAGCGAGTAACAGAACAGGCCACTTGAAGACTTGCTGGGAGTGCATGCACAAATATGCATTTCCAATATAATAAAGACAAGATTAGTAGATATCACATTCTAGCTCAAGACTTAAGACTGATTTCTCAAGTCATCATAAGCAGATCAATTAGCCTCTTCGGTTTCTCCGTCAGTTTAACAACACTTTTTCCCCACCAAACAAGATGGAATGGGGAAGAAGAGAGGAGGGGGGGGGGGGGGGGTGGGTGGCAGGGGGAGAAAAACACCAAAGGAATTAAAATGAGCCCCTCCTCAACGTGACAGAGGCAACAGTCTCCTTTCATAGAGACTCACATCTGACCATCGTTCATGACAAGAGTTGTTTTGATGCACACACTTAAGAAGAACCTACTCACCTGGTCTTTGCCTTTGGTTTTTCTAAGAAACTCCTCTACAGCATCCACGGCTTGCTGGAAGCGCTTACCCTTGTTAATCTTTATCATTTCCTCCTTGTGAGGGTGATAAGGTTTCAGTTGCTCCACTTTGATCCAAGCACTAGAAACATTAAAAGAAGTTAGTTACATTCTCTAAACAGTAACTTTCTCAACAACGCCACTTTTAGAAACACAGATACACATTTTTTCTCTAGAGCACCCGATGACAGCAGCCCAAACTCACTTGCTTTCTACAACCTGAATGGCTGTGATTTCTGCCTTCACTGAGAACTTTCTTCTGGTGCTTTTACTCGGTTTCTCTCTCACGTTTTATATCCTCTGATTTTAGCAGTTCTCCGCTCTAAGCATTATTCATATTCTCTATCAGCAAGACAGCTTTTGGATGCAATCATAGGGACTTGTTTAGAAAAAAGGCAGGCTAGTGACTGCTCTTGTATCACCAGGAGGAACACCCACAATCACACGCCTTCACACAATAACACAAATCTGCTGGAGAGGCTGTTGAAAGCAGAGGCCACGTAACAATTCTAAGCCATCAATCCTTTCCTCAAATATACTGTGCACATACAAGTGTCTGCAAAAACTGCAGAAAAGAACAAAACTACGTATCTCACAATGGAGCTGACCACAAATAAAGCAAGCACAAACGTCACAGCTCACTGCTGAACGTATTTCTGATGTACCTTGATATTCTACAGAAAAACAACATTTTCACTTTTGAGGAAAAAGAACTGTTTTCTTCACCGTTGATATTTTCAAATAAACTGGTACAGTAGAGGAGTATTAACCTGACTGCAGCCCTATGAGGAAATTCAAATTACTTCCCTGTTTCCACTGCTGCTAAACAGGACTTCCTGACATTCACGAAACGGTTGAGTGGTCAAGTAGAGGGTGACAAGTCCACTTTCCTTCAAGCTGACAAGCTCTTCTATCACTCCTTCACTGTGGCTTAAGGGAATGCCTTTGCTTTCAACATTCCTTGTGGCTCTCACAGAGACTGGACTTCCTCTCTCCCCAGATCCAAGCCCAGGGTTATCAGCCACACTGTTACAAAGCCATTTCCATCCTCCTGAACGAAAACAGACCTGGGTAAGTTTTAGAAAAGCTCTTCCTGAGCTAGGATGGCAAACAGTGCTTCTTAGCACACAGCAGCCCAGCACGCAGTAAAAACCAGTCAAACTGATCTTCTCTGGTCCCAAAACATTTCTAAGTTACAAACACTGACTAGCCATGATTATAGGTTTTAAATATTCTCTAGTGTGGTCTAGCTCCTGACACTGTAAGCATCATGTTACATAGCTAAACTGATCATAAAGGTGAAAATAATAATAATAATGCTTGGCTGGATCTTGCTTGTCCTCTCTTCACAAAGTAGTAAAGCTCAGTAAACTCTTTAAAACTCCACGGAGACCTTTCTCTTCACTGGCATTAGCCATTGTTTGTAGTCAGGAATCAACTTCCTTAAGGTAGACAAGAAAGAAGTATTTATAACCAGATTGGTATTCTGTATCAGACTGGAGGAGAAAGCACTGTGTGGATTAATAATTTTCCTTAAACTGATAAAACGCATAATCTGCTTATTTTAAGTGTTCTGGTTGAGAAAAAATAGTGCCTTCATGTCTCATTCTGTAGAAATATTATTATGGAGAGGATTTCTGTAGAAGTGTTCTGATTATTTCTGATGTGGTGTCTTTGATTTCTTCTTTGGCGTCTCAGTTGCTATCCTCTGCCCTAAAGGCAGCGTGTGTTGTTGCATGAGGAAGGGGAGCTAGTTTTGGTGGAGCTTTGAGCAGACTTCCAGTACCTCAAGGGGGCCTACAGGAAAGATGGGGAGAGGCTGTTCAGCAGGGCCTGTTGTGACAGGACGAGGGGTAATGGTTTTAAAATAGAGGGGGGTAGATTTAGA